>CM064552.1:47517682-47574705 GCA_032716605.1 Paralithodes platypus | reverse complement strand
TATCATAAATGCACATCACTAGAATTTATGTCATCCCAGCAATACCTATGGAGCCCCGACTGAAAAAAGAGGTGGACTAATATTAAAGTTAACCTGGATACATTTTATGAGTTGGAACACCCTCCTTGCGATAACAAGGATAATTGTGTTGCTTAAAATTTGTTTTACTGTGTAAGTTCATCTTCTCTATTTATCTCCCTGTCTAGCTACATTTTTGTTGCTAATATATATATATATATATATATATATATATATATATATATATATATATATATATATATATTATATATATAGTATATATATATATATATATATATATATATATATATATATATATATATATATATATATATATATAAGAAATAGATAATATTTGTTAAAGCTATTCGTTACTCTATATGTTACTAATGTGTATATTTTATATTTCAGGTACGTTTTTGTTATTGATGCTGGTTCCTTTGTTGCTGCAAGAAGGTAAAACTAGTGGAATATTTATGAATATATTTGATATTATCTTCGACTGTAGTAGTATTTTATTATATTTTGATAAAACAGATGGTGAACACATTGTTAAATTAGTTTATAGTTGTTGTTTTCTGTGTGTATTTGTTTACCTGTGTTATATCATTATTTTATGTATGTATTTTTTGTGTAGATATTATAGCCACGTGGCGAGTGATAAAACATTGTAATGGCACGATAATTTAGATTCTCTGCATTCTCCTGAAGAGGACTCCAGAGAGAATGGAAACTATCGTGCCATTACAATTACAACCCCTTTTCCATCAGATAAGTAACTACATAATCAAATTCATAAGGTCTATCATTAATTCTTCGTCTATTATTCTAGCAGACTATGATGATGCTACAAGTTAAACCGAAACGTTAGCAAATAAAGATATCGTTTGCACAAGACCTGGTGATTATATTGCTTATTTATATATATATATATATATATATATATATCTATATATATATATATATATATATATATATATATATATAGATATAGATATAGATATAGATATATTCCGGTATATATATATATATATATATATATATATATATATATATATATATATATATATTAATATATTATTTTAGAGATAGATCGTGAGTGATATTATTATAAAATGGTAGAACTAATGAGGTACAAGAGTGAGAGGCAGGCAGATACAGACACATAATGTGGACGTATAGGCCTATGTACTGGTATGTAATATAATATAGTTCACAATAGACTAGTTTTCACTCAAAATAAGTGCCTGGGATTCAATAGGTCGTTAACGTTGTTGGTGAACCACTGACTTAACAAAACTGTTGACCTAGACTCTACCTACATCTCTTCTTTAACATATCACCCCCAACCTTTCTAACTCCACTCCTCTCACTGTGTCTCTTTCGCGTGTATCTCCCTTTACATTTGCTTTGCTTTATAACCTTCTTTGGGACGCTCAAATATTAGCCACACCTTACTGTTTATTATCTCTACTCTACTCTTCTCTCTCTCTCTCTCTCTCTCTCTCTCTCTCTCTCTCTCTCTCTCTCTCTCTCTCTCTCTCTCTCTCTCTCTCTCTCTCTCTCTCTCTCTCTCTCTCTCTCTCTCTCTCTCTCTCCTCTCTCTCTCTCTCGCTCTCGCTCTCTCTCCTCTCTCTTCTCTCTCTCTCTCTCCTCTCTCTCTCTCATCTCTCTCTCTCTCTCTCTCTCTCTCTCTCTCTCTCTCTCTCTCTCTCTCTCTCTTCTGGGAGAGAATCTGGAAATGACAGAGTTAGAAAAGGATGTTGGTGTTCTGATTAGCAGTGACCTAAGTTTCCCTAACAGAGCATGGAAGTAGAGAAGAAAGTCTAACATGTATTAGGGTATATAGACAGTTTCAGTATTTGTTTTGTTCTATTTGTATGAAGGAGACAAAGGGCAGGCTGCTTGTAACGAGTGTCTCCCCCAAAGCCAAAAGAGTGAGAGAGCCTAATTCAAGGGACGTTGGGGTCAAAATGCCTGGACACACAAAGTGTAAAGCAGTTTAAGTCATAAGATGAAGAAAAGCTTAACACCTGTGCCGGCGACGTCTTTTTAACTTTACTCTGGCTACCATTAGACAATTTAATAAAGTATATTTAGGACCTTCAGCTATAAAAATGCCTTGAACTATCTCACTTAACTCTTTGTACTACCACATATCCTTTTTAAACTGCACATAATCACATAAATATAGCTAGAATAGCATTTAAAAGACGTTGCCGGTACAGAAGGGGTTAGTTGAGGGAGAAAGTTCCAGATTTCACTTGTTGAAGAAAGACTTTAGGGAACTAGTAAGAGGAAATGAGTTGATGAGGCAAAATGCTTTTCGTTCTACTATTTCGAGAAGTGCGGTATGGGTGGAACCTCCACATACGTTCGAACAATACTTGATACATGGGTGCACTGTGCCCCTATACAGAACAAGAAGCTCGGCGGGAGTGAAGAACCCACGAAGACGGTTGAGCACACCTAGATATATGGAGATATCCCTCACACTCCACAATGCTCCTGTACGGCCTCTTGTTGCATACTCTGTTCAGTTTTGGTCTCCAGCATTTAGGAAAGATATAGAACGACTAGAAAGAGTCGAAATTAGAGATTAGAGGTAAACAATGTGTTTCCATCTATTAGAAGACAGCTGTGAGAACCAGTTTAGAGCCCTTTGTCTATTAGAGGTAAACAATGTTTCCATCTATTAGAAGACAGCTGTGAGAACCAGTTTAGAGCCCTTTGTCTATTAGAGGTAAACAATGTGTTTCCATCTATTAGAAGACAGCTGTGAGAACCAGTTTAGAGCCCTTTGTCTATTAGAGGTAAACAATGTGTTTCCATCTATTAGAAGACAGCTGTGAGAACCAGTTTAGAGCCCTTTGTCTATTAGAGATAAACAATGTGTTTCCATCTATTAGAAGACAGCTGTGAGAACCAGTTTAGAGCCCTTTGTCTATTTTCGCTGGGAGCGTGTAGATTACGAAGTTGAAGTGCTTGGAATAGTAAATGAGTTTGACAGTGTGGATTATAACTTCATGAATACAGAGAGAGAAAGAGAGAAGGAGCTATTTTTAAACAGCCTACTGGGCTGCAGCCCTCATAAGGCTGGGTTCCTCATGAATACAACATGCAGCAATTACTGGAAGTTAGAATTTAAAAGGTTCAGCACTAGTATGTGTGTACACTTTTTTGCGTAAAATCTGATCTATCTGGCACTAATTTCCTTCTCTTCTCGTCTCTCTTCTCCCTCACAGTATTCTTCCCCTCTCTATTATCTCCTCATCCCTGCCTTGCTCCCTCGTGTGGCCTGTAGTGGTGCGTTATCTTCCTTATCTGTCTCATATTCACTTGAGAGCCGGTATATGCTCGTTGTCTGCCACTACAGCTATCTCTAGTGTGTCGCTATATGCAAGACCTTGGCTATATGTATGAGTCTAGTCTTAGCTTCACGTGTTGCTTTAAATACTGGAGAACTTGTTGCCGTTTATATATTTGGGATTGCGTGAAAGTTTTGTTGTTCATCCTCGGGAGAGATTATACAGTATTATATTGGATGAATTTGATAGTGGCACTATATGTCAAACTAAGTAAGGGAGGATGAGAGCAAAACTAGATCTATGTTGACGTGAAACTGGGTATAATGGGAATAGGGTTGAACAGGAAGTAAATTAGACAGACGAGAGTGGGGGGCAGGGAAGGAGGGAGGTAGGGAGAGGCAGAACAGCTGTAGGTTTCTTTTTAGCTGGGTTGTTGTTGTGTGATGTAAGCAGGAGGGGCGGGGTAATGCCTGGCACCACCAAGGCCTGCTACTGTTTAAGCCCAAAAGAGTAGTAGTCGTAGTGGCAAGGCTGTGGCATTCTTGTGCTAGGCTGCACCAGCTCTCGTGTGTTCGCTAAGTGGGTGGCCGTGCAAGCTGCTAGGCTTACCTTACTGTTCTAGTTATGTACACCTTGGGTCAAAAACTCGTCGACAACCTTGATACGAAATTGTGTAAATTCCTTAGTGAAACACCAGTTTGACAGTTATACTGTTATACAGTATATAAACTGTGAGTTTAGGATACAGTGTTTACAATTGTAATTATATACATTATACTTAAGTTTAGGTTATCGGCGAACCTTTGAATCCTGGTTTATCTTGTAGTGGATTGAGTTGTGAACGTTGGTGTGTTTTAACTGTTATGTCGATATGTGCATGGGCAATGCGGGCTTGGCAGCGGTAGATATGAATGAGGGACCATGCGATGCTGAAGAAGTGCGTTAAGCTAAACTTGATAAGGACTAAAAAACGATTGGTATGTATGGGGTATGGGGGTGTATGGTAGGCCGAGCTTGGTATGGGTTTGGCAACGGTGGGTATGTATGGGACCATATAGCTTAGTCAAGGAAGGGCGGGACGGACAGTGTGTGGCTCACCCCTCACATCTCTCTCTGGTAGTGGTGGTGGTGAAGGTGTAGTGTAGTGAGTTCAGGTGTGGTGGTGAGAGTGAGTGACAGAACTAGTGCGGCATCCGACCAGTGAATCCTGCACCCCCTCTCTCTCTCTCCCTGAGCAGTGTCACGTAAACCTACCACCGAAGACAAGTGTGAGTCACGAACAACTCCTCTCACCATGATAGCTTGCCACCAGATTCCCCTCATCCTCCACGTCCCTCCCTCCCTCCCTCCCTCTCCCCTTCCCTCGCTCACTATCATGGTAGCTCACTTCCACCAAGTTTAACATTATGACACCACTCTCCCCTCTTTCTCACCCTTACAGTTGATTTACAACACATTGCTAGCTATCTCTCCTACTTCTTCTTTATTCTAACTACCATGTAAACATCACGCTTATCATTTTGTCATTTGTTTATCAACCCTCCCATCTCTCAGCTTTAACACCCTTTACAAGTAACATCATCTATTCATCAAACACATTTTGTTAACCCTACACTCTTTGCCACCCTTACCTGACTGGGCTAGTATATATTGTTGTATTAAATATCAAACTTCCGCTAATGTCCACCATTATTATAACCTCAGCTGTACGTGCAATTGAATCATAATTGTCTTTTATTTGATGGAAGACTCTGGTGTTCTTGCTTTCTCCCATCATTCTCCACCTTCACCACAATTCGTCCCTTCTCTTCTCCATTCATAGAAATATAGCCTTTTCATTTACACTCCTGAGCCAGCTCAGCTTCCCTCACTCTCACTCTTCGTCTTCACCCCCGTACACTTCTCAAGTGTATGGAAATCCCCCCCACCCCCACCCACCTTGGGCATTGACTCTGTGGCTTTAGCTTGACTTAACCAAACTTATCTTTTTGTCATCTTTTTTTTTCCCGAGGAAATATACCAGGTGAATATTTCTACACTCCTTCCTCTTCAATTTTGAAGACTTAGCGACACTACTACCATCATTTGCCTCGCTTCTCACATCTTCCATCGTGGCCCACCTCCCTCACCTAGCACCCTAGCAACATTATACCGGGGGAAGTCACAATATGGCCAGATTTGTATTTATTTTTTGTATTTTTTGTTTCGTCAATATTGATCAGGCAGCTTCTGAATTAGCGTTGTATAGATTGCTGCCACTTGAAGTAATATATATTATGTCTAGGGAATATTGTACGGGTATTTAATATGTGAAAGTTTCAGTACATATAACCAAAGGCCCATTTATATTCTATAGAAACACGGGGTACTAAAAGCTTCTGTCCTTATGTTGAGGCATATATAATAATTTTGGTGTCAGTTTGCTTAAGTGATGAACAAGATGGAAGAATGAGGCATTACAATATGTTTTCAGTAAACTTACTAGCTCAGTGAACAAGATGGAAGAATGAGGCATTACAATATGTTTTCAGTAAACTTACTAGCTCAGTCAAGTGGTTGGAGTATGTGGTGTATAGTTGTTGACAGACATAAACCTGTATGTGGTTGACTAAGTGGTAGAGGGGTTGGCGTGGGTGTGTAAGGTGTGACGCGGGTGTTGGTAGGTGTGTGGCTCTGTTGTAACCTAACTAATTAACTACTATGGTCAACAAATAGGGTTTGGCAAGAGACAGTGCCATAGTTGTGGTTGGCTGGAGGGGTGGTGGCGTGGGTGTAGGACGTGGTGTGGGTGTGACTATGTGTGTGTAAGGCATGACGTGGGTGTGTGAGTGTAGAGATGGTGGTGGTATGGGGGGTATGGCTGGCATGGGACCAACACTTACTACCCCCTTCCCCTCACTCCATAGTCTCATCCAACAAGCTATATTTGTATTTTCCCATACAAGGATGATAAACTATTTAGTGTTCAAGTTAAAGATTATTGAAGTCTACTGTCCCACTCAAAAGATTAGTTTCACCCCCCCCCCCCCCCTCCCTCTTCCCTCTCTCTCTCTCTCTCTCTCTCTCTCTCCTCTCGCTCTCTCTCTCTCTCTCTCTCTCTCTCTCTCTCTCTCTCTCTCTCTCTCTCTCTCTCTCTCTCTCTCTCTCTCTCTCTCTCTCTCTCTCTCTCTCTCTCTCTCTCTCTCTCTCTCTCTCTCTCTCAGTGAACTGCTCCTTCATGCTACTAAGACACAATGTATATTTATAGGCAATAAACAATTGTTATCGCAGATGCCTAACGATATTGTTATTCACTCTAATGACACTAATACTGATCCCAGCAAGACTGTTACAAATCTGGACTTTTACATGGAGTGCTACATGTTTTTTATGAACATAATAATGAGTTGAATAATAAAAAGTCATGAGGACTCTAACATGTATTATTCGCATTATCAATTACTGTATAAAGATGTGGGGTATTATTAATGACACTAATAAAACAATGGTGCAGAAATTACAAAATTTTGCCGCAAGAGTTGTTGTAGGACATAGAAAATGTGACCATGTTTCTCCATCCTTTGAAGAGTCATAATGGCTGAAAATATAGCAGAAACACATAATTGAAACATAAGCTCAGGTATTTAAGACGGTTGGTATCTATGCTGGATAGTTTGCAAGTTATTGTAATGTTAAACTTGTAACTAGAGGTAATACAAGACAAGAAAACAAGCTCGATATACCTAGAATAAGACTAAAACCAGCGCCACATCACTAACAATATTGGGTCCTAAGGTGTGGAATTATCTTTCTACTTATGTCACTGATGCCTCAGTGTTTCTCCATGTATTCATTGTCTTATTTGTCTCTTTGTCATCCAGTTTATCTACTCAATCACCCAGGTCATCTTCCGAGGCATACATTATCAATACTCAGGCAACCATTTCCCCTTCTTACCCATCCATTTCCCTTTCATCCATTTCATAATTTCTTCCTTCCAAGTCTGGCAGTCAACCCACTTCACCCTTTCACTTACCTACCTCACTGTCACCCTTTGATTCATGCAGTCACTACCACCCAAATCTAATAATCCTAATACTTTCATTCATCTTCTCCCTCCAAGCTATTGTTTTTAAGCGTGAGCACGGCGCGTCCACGCCACCCGTACATGTATACATACTGCCTTAGTTTGCTTGAGATAGTTTGTGAGTTCGGGTAATTTATATTTTAATATTATATCAGTGTATCCTGCTATGCAGCAGTACTTAGCAGGTCAATGAACTACACTTTAACAATCAATCAATCAATGGGGGCATATGCCGTGACAGCTCGGAGCCGCACTCACCCTTCGACTCCACTCCGGGGGATCCTCCCAGGCGAGAATTACAGCATCTGCCCAGCCCATATCAAGTATCCTATCGCATGATTGGCCGATTTATCTCAGCCATGAGTTCCGTAGTATTTCCCTGGGCCTCCTCCACTCAAGGTAGTTTTCTGTAGAGACCACCTGGTGAGCAGGGTCTGCTTCAGGGAGGCGAATTACATGCCCATTAAGCCGAAGTTGGCATTCACGGACCATGCAACTATTATATCTTGAATCAATTTCACGGAGTAGTCGCTGGTTTGAGACGTAATCATTCCAGAGATAGCCCATGATCCTGCGAAGACAATTAGTACCAAAGGAGTTGATGCGTCTCTTCAACTCACTGTTAAGTGTCCATGTCTCACATCCATATTATAAGACAGGAAGCACCAGTGACTTAAAAGTTTTGTAGCTTCATCCTTCTGCACAGGCATCGACAACGCCATAACTCTATAATGCTTAGCCGAGGCGACGATTGACATCGTTGCCCGACTCATCACTGTTATGGATCACTCTACCAAGATAAAGTAAATTTATCCAAGATCTCTAAATCCTCACCACATGCATGAACAGATTGCACTGCATTATCCAATTTATCACCAAGTGCTTGGACTTTGGTCTTAGTCCAAGAGACCTTTAAACCCAATGGCTCCGACTCCTCGTGTATTGCCTCGAGGGCCAATCTCAAAACATTTAATGTTTCCACTAGGATCACTGCATCATCTGCAAAATCAAGATCTGTGATCTTGAACTTGCTGATGTCTGCTCCGCAGCGACTCTGCCGACTGTCCGGCTCAGTAACCAGTCCATACAAGTGATGAAAAGTGTAGGTGCCAGAACATACTCCTTTCTTACACCTGAATTCACAGTGAAAAAGGAGGATGCTCCCCCACCACATTTGGCAGCACTCTCTGTTCCTGTATAGAGTCCAGACACCAAGTCAATAATTACCGCGGGAATCTCGCGTAGCCATAGCATCTCTCAGTGTACTGTGTGAAATGCCTTCTTGAGATTAACATAAACTGCAACCAGCCCTTTTTGAAACTCAAGTCGGTGTTCCACGAGCACCCGGAGCGCCATAATCAATTGTTGACTTCTATGGGTGTACATTCAGATTGCTTAGGTCTCTGCTCCTTTATCAGGTGGCCTCAAATTTGCACCAGTAGAATATGAGTGAACACCTTACTCTGAGTAGTGTAATACCACAGTAGTTATTGCAGTCCTGTCAGTCCCCTTTCCCTCTCCAGATAGGGGTGACCAGACCCCTTTTACAGTCAAGAGGAATGATACCTGTCTGCCATACAGCAATCAGAACTGCATGTAACCCATGGACCATGAACTCATGCCCAGCTATTTAACAGTTCTCTAGGAATGCCACAAATACCAGGAGCCTTCCCACTATTCAGCGTAGCCACGGCCTCCCTTACCTCGACAAGGGAGGGAGGATCTTCATTAATTGGTGGATCATGTACTGGTGGTTGGACGTCCACTGGAAAATGCTGTGTGTTGGAAGCACTGGCCATTTACAACTGCTCAAAGAACTCAGCCCAGCAGGTTCTACACTCATCATCACTCGATGCGAGTTGCCCGTCCGCCATCCGAACTGAACTAGCCTCAGGGGAAGGCTTATAGAGTGGAATTTCTTCAGAGCTCTGTAAGCAGGCCTAAGTCTTTTGTAGAGAAATGTTCCTCGACCTCCTCAGCAATACCTCTAACATACTCTCTTTGTCTCTCCTCAGGGAAGTTCTCGCTCTTTGAAACATGGCCCTGTGCTGACCCAGATCTCCATCCAATCTGACAGCACGACTCTCTTCTATTATGCCCAGCGTCTGACCCGATAGGAAATTCTCTTTGACCTTGGTTTGACACCAATGCATTTATCGGCTGCTGCCAGGCCTCCCATTTTAAAGTTTTCCCAAAAATTCTACAGGATCCTCCAGGGAGTCAAAAGGTTCAAACCTGTTTGAGACTGCCACTGCATACTCCTTCGCTCACTCCTCATCCTTGAGCCTCTCAAGATGAAAACCTGAGGGGTAATATTTTCAGATTTTTCTGGTTTTGAGTCGTAGCCTGAATGTAGCAACAGCAAGCCTGTGATCAGTAGCAAAGACCTCAGCACTCCTAAAGACCCTGCAGTTCTGGAGGGTCCTCTAACGAGTGTTTATGAGTATGTGATCGATCTCCTTGGCCACACGACCAGCATTGGAGTACCTAGTGTGGGGAAGATCCTCTCATACCGCACTCCTAGACAAAGTAGAAAGGAAAGCCTTTTGTATCATTAACTCTCGTCCACTCACCAACTCTCTGCAATCTCTCTCTCTTTGCCACAATGTTGCATCTCTCTACTTCAATAATCAGTGTGCCTCAGAGCTCTCCCAGTGTATACCACCTTCTCTATTTAGGGTATGTGGTACCCGTCTTTCAACACAATCCCATTCCTACTCTGTGCAACTCTTCAAGCCTAGAGTGAAATGTTATTCTCACTCTTCTATTCAACAGCTTAGCTCTAGAACTCTCTCCCAGAATCAGTCTTTCCCTCTTCCTATGACTTAAATTGCTTCAAACTCAGTGTGTCCAGGCATTTTGGCTCGAACGTCCCTTGATTTCGGCCCTGTCACTCTTTCAACTCTGGGGGAGGCACTCGTTGTGGGCAGTTCTGCCTTTTGTCTCCCTCGCTCACATAGAAAAAAACATGCAGTGGTGTAGATCCGGTCTCTGAAACCAGGACCCCGCAACCCTCAACTTCCTGGACCTTGCAAAGTTCAGGAAGAGAGAACTATTTACATTCCAGACAACAGACATTCCAGTCTGGGCATCTTCCTTCAATAAAATCACTGATAACACATGAACTTCTGTTAGTAACTGTAGCCTATGTACGTTAGTCCCAAGTTTCCAAGTTAAGAACAAACCCTGATCGTTTTGGAGAGCTTATCCGGAAAAAAATCTTGCTACAACTATTGTGTTGGCCACGATTTCAAAGTCAAATTTCCACAGCTAGACATTTTCCTCCCCTTCCTTCCCTCTTTCATTTATATAAAAATTGCTCTGCCGCCCCCTCACGTACACTCACTCTCACTCAATTCTATATTTTCCCTACTCTTCTCTTTCCCCCCCAGTTTCCCTCACTCTCATCTTTCTTCCTCAGTCCCCATCTGTCTGTTCTTTTCTATTGTTCCTCATTTCTTCACATTTCCAGTCTTCCTTTTGTTCGTACTCTCTCCCTCAGGATTCAAGTTATATTTGTTTGTGTTTCCCCTTATTATTTATTCATCAATTCCTCCTATAGCATTCAATCTGAGTTTGTTCACATCTTTCTGTTGGCTAACTTTGTAGTATGTCGCAGTCTGGCACACACTGCTCCATATTGTCATCTTCCTTAACTTTCACTTAATCCTCAGTCATACTATGCTCTCTCTCTCTCTCTCTCTCTCTCTCTCTCTCTCTCTCTCTCTCTCTCTCTCTCTCTCTCTCTCTCTCTCTCTCTCTCTCTCTCTCTCTCTCTCTCTCTCTCTCTCTCTCTCTCTCTCTCTCTCTCTCTCTCTCTCTCTCTCTCTCTCTCTCTCTCTCTCTCTCTCTCTCTCTCTCTCTCTCTCTCTCTCTCTCCCCCCCCGTGATAAATGCAGAGAGACTCATCGTACCCACAGGTTGAGTTACACATGGTAAATGGAGGAGAGTAAGACATTTGAATATGAACAAATTGGAGAGGCGAGGCGGTGCTGAGAATTTTTTGAGACAGGAGAAGAAGCAAGAAAATTAGAACCGAAGGACTGAGAAGGGAGTTGAGTAGGAATGAAGGAAATATTAAAAGAATATTTAATTTACATATAGATTAAATATAGATCGAAATAGAACTGGGAAAGCGACAGAAGAAAAGTATATATATATATACCCGGTATATACTGTATATATATAATGCGGTATATATATACAGTATATACCGGGTATATATATATATACTTTTCTTCTGTCGCTTTCCCAGTTCTATTTCGATCTATATTTAATCTATATGTAAATTAAATATTCTTTTAATATTTCCTTCATTCCTACTCAACTCCCTTCTCAGTCCTTCGGTTCTAATTTTCTTGCTTCCTCTCCTGTCTCAAAAAATTCTCAGCACCGCCTCGCCTCTCCAATTTGTTCATATTCAAATGTCTTACTCTCCTCCATTTACCATGTGTAACTCAACCTGTGGGTACGATGAGTCTCTCTGCATTTATCACGGAGAGAGAGAGAGAGCGAGAGAGAGAGAGAGAGAGAGAGAGATATATATATATATATATATATATATATATATATATATATATATATATATATATATATATACCTGTATATATATATATACCTGTATATATATATATATATATATATATATATATATATATAATATAATATATATACCGGTATATATATATATATATATATATATACAGGTATATATATATATACTATCGGAGTATAAAGGAAACTAAACCAGTTAAGAATGCAGTGAATGTAATAGTAGGATAATTTAAGAACATATATGGGAATAGAAAAACTAAAAGAAACGTTTTGGGAGAGATATATAGTATAATATACCGGTACTCGTAATGTGGAAGGAAAAACGTTGAAAATCGTAGATGATACAACACACAGCCGCGGTAATTAAGAGACATGAGCGTAACATACGAATACAGTGATAGCTAGAAATAATATCTGAATAAAAAGCTGTAGAATGAATATAGGAGAATGAATGAGTTGTAGATTAAGATAAATAAACTGAAAGCGGGTAATGGGGATATTTTATATACATGAAAACAATACGGACAGATTAGTTTAATATAGATGTATAACGTGAAAGGGGAAATTACAAACTAGATATGAGCGATCAAGAGTATACTATTTAATATGAATGGATAGAGAGCTATATAACTTGAGATAGAAGCTATAGTTGAAGGAATAGAGAGCAAAAATATGACATTATAGTTGGAGAGGTTTAGAGAATAGTATAGCATTGGCCAAACAGATAAAACTGAAAAACGGAACACAGGAGAGAGCGTGCGGGGGATTATAGAAATATGATAATACAGTAGACAATAATAAAGGTTAATATTAAACACCAAGTAATTGAAGAAAGTTAAGAAGGCATGAACATAGGAGATGAAGAGGGGTGCGAGTGAAGAATGAAGGAGAGGAGAGAATGGGGGCAAGGGAAGAATGGAGAAGGAGAGAAGGAAGACACGTGAAAAATGGAGGAGAGGAGAGAATGGGGGCAAGGGAAGAATGGAGAAGGAGAGAAGGAAGACACGTGAAGAATGAAGGAGAGGAGAGAATGGGAACAAGTAAAGAATGGAGAAGGAGAGAAGGAAGACAAGTGAAGAATGAAGGAGAGGAGAGAATGGGAACAAGTGAAGAATGGAGAAGGAGAGAAGGAAGACAAGTGAAGAATGAAGGAGAGGAGAAGAGGGAGGATTAGGATAGAAGAGATACGAGTGAAGCAAGAAAATAACGAATAGGAGAGAATGGAAGCAAGGGAAGGGGACAAAGGGTAGGTGGGGGGGGGGGAGACTAGTGAAGAAAGAAAAGAGAAGAGGAAGAAGCTAGGAGTGAAGAAAGGAGGAGAAGCAGCAGCGGAGGAGAGAGAGAGAGAGAGAGAGAGAGAGACGGGTTGGGGTCCCGGGCTGCAAGATGTATTGATTTATGGTAATGTTTGGAAAGACGGGGGAGGACCAGGACCGAGAGGGGTGGGGAGTGGGGGGGTGCAGGGGAAGGTGGGGGGCGATGGGAGGCTTGTACGGAGCGTAGGGGAGAGATGGGGTGAATGATTAGACAAAAAAGGAGAGAGAAAGAGAGTGAGTGAGTGAGTGTGAGAGAGAATGGGGAAGCGAGATGATTTAAGGAAATTGTAGAATAGCATAAGATATCGGAGAGAGAGAGAGAGAGAGAGTGTGTGTGTGAGTGTGTGAGTGAGTGAGTGAGTGAGGCAGAATGGGAAAAATTGCGGGAGATAAAATATGATAAATTTAATTGTAGAAAAGACTTGCGGAAGAAAATTTGCCCAAACAACATTTCTTATGTATGTATTTTGTTATGCACCAATTGGTTTGTCTCGTATATGAAGTGCTGTATAACAAACTGCAATTCATTATCCAGTCACATCATCCATATTCCCATAAACATAATTGCAGATAATAAGATATTGTGTGTGGGCAACTGTGCTATATTCAAGAGGAGAGGGAGCTGAGGGGAGTGTAAAAGGCAGACAGAAAATGCGGAATATGGAAAATGGGTTGTTGAGAGATCCCAAGAGGAAATTTGGCATGATTTTTTGAAGTTTACAGGCTCTTGCTGAATTGAAAACATTTGTCTGGCGTTGCGGGAAAAACAAAATAAGTTGCCATTGTATTGAGAAGGTTTATTAGAGATAGTGTATAACCATTCGATTCGGGTAGGTCCTTATCTAGCTGAATCAAGTCGTTTGACGATAATTTGATTTAAATAAAAGTTACCTGTCGTAATGGTAAAGTTAGAGGTTTAGATTCAGTGTACTGTAGGAATGATTTGGGATGAAGTGAAGAACTGTAATGGAAAAGTGTTTACATGGCTGGAAACGTATGAGATAGGATAAAGTAGAATAGTAAAGGAAATCTTGACAAATGTTTCATGTATAAAATGGAGACAGGAGATATGGAAGCAGTGTAAGGATAAACACTGTAGAAATGGAGACAGGAGATATGGAAGCGGTGTAAGGATAAACAATGTAGAAATGGAGACAGGAGATATGGAAGCAGTGTAAGGATAAACACTGTAGAAATGGAGACAGGAGATATGGAAGCAGTGTAAGGATACCCACTGTAGAAATGGAGACAGGAGATATGGAAGCGGTGTAAGGATAAACAATGTAGAAATGGAGACAGGAGATATGGAAGCACTGTAAGGATAAACACTGTATAAATGGAGACAGGAGATATGGAAGCGGTGTAAGGATAAACAATGTAGAAATGGAGACAGGAGATATGGAAGCAGTGTAAGGATAAACAATGTAGAAATGGAGACAGGAGATATGGAAGCAGTGTAAGGATAAACACTGTAGAAATGGAGACAGGAGATATGGAAGCGGTGTAAGGATAAACAATGTAGAAATGGAGACAGGAGATATGGAAGCAGTGTAAGGATAAACAATGTAGAAATGGAGACAGGAGATATGGAAGCAGTGTAAGGATAAACACTGTAGAAATGGAGACAGGAGATATGGAAGCAGTGTAAGGATAAACAATATAGAAATGGAGACAGGAGATATGGAAGCAGTGTAAGGATAAACAATGTAGAAATGGAGACAGGAGATATGGAAGCAGTGTAAGGATAAACACTAGAAATGGAAACCACACACCCCACTAAATATTATATTACTATCGGCATGTAAACTTCTCCACTGGTCATATTGCGCTAACTATCCCCTCAATGGAGACAGGAGATATGGAAGCAGTGTAAGGATAAACAATGTAGAAATGGAGACAGGAGATATGGAAGCAGTGTAAGGATAAACAATGTAGAAATGGAGACAGGAGATATGGAAGCAGTGTAAGGATAAACAATGTAGAAATGGAGACAGGAGATATGGAAGCAGTGTAAGGATAAACAATGTAGAAATAGGTGAATAATACAAACACAGAATGAAAGAAATATGTTATGTGAGATAATGTAACAAATTGCGGGATTGACAACTTCTTATTTGAATTGGAACTGGAAAGCAATATAGTATAGTGTACATGTTGTGTTTGGAGAGAGAGTGTTGGGGTGAAATCCTTAGACGTTCGCAGCATTTCCAATTTCAGTTCAATCGTGTTTTTCAATCAACATATCCATCCAACGCCACCTGTCCTTTTTTGTTTGTCTCTCTTTCTATATATATATTTACCTTCAGCCTCCTTGCTTCTCAATTTCTTTATGAACGCTTTTCTATTTCATATTTTATCCATAACCATTTTCCTTGCCTCTCTCATCTCCCGATTTCCACATAGCAATTTCGTCATCTATACCCATATCATCATCTTCCCTTTCTCTTCTCTCAATTATATACATTCATATTGAATTTACATCAGTCCTGTCATCATTTACACATATGTACTTTCTCATAGTTTTTTTATTCTGTCATCTCCGCCCTACTCATCATCCCCTTACCACTCCATATTATCATCACCAATTAATCTCCATAATATACTTACATCCTCATCTTGATATCCCAATAAATCTCCACAATTTACTTACATCCTCATCCTAATATCGCAAGTATCTCCATAATTATTATTTTTGTATATTGTTGACTGTTGTTTATTCTCCTGATGGCCATCTTGCTCGCTTCATGATCTGCTTATCACCTGCTTTAATAACTCCCCACCTTTGTCCTATTCATGCTCGTCCTTCCCATGCGTACAGTCAAGAGCCCTACATCCATTTATATCTGTAGCAAACTTAATCGAACTAAGACGGTTTTATGAATTATCCCAAATGCTTCAGTTTCGATTTAAATGTTAATAGATTCAATTGGATGTCTGCATATTATGGTTTATGACTGTACACTCTTGTCAATGTGGCTTTACCTCTCTATGTTCTTTTCGTAGATGTCCTTTTTTTTTATTTTTTAGTCACTGTAGGCGGACATTTAGTGGGTGTGGAAGTACGTCCTAGCGTGTTTCACATGCTCGCACCCAGTCCGGGGACACCTCGACGACGTATACAGACTAATAGCACACACAACAAAGCCACTCCAACAGCTTCCTCTCTCTCTCTAACACTCCTTCTTTCCTCTTTACACTTTTCAGAAAAAAGTAAAAGTAGAAAGTAGCTACGAGGTGCCGTTGTAAAGGTTTATCCCTCAATACCTTCACCTGACCTGACCTGTACCTTTTCTTCCTATCTCTGTCCATCTTTCTTACCTCTTTATTTTCTCTTCTTCTTCCTTCTTGTCTCTCCATATTATCCCAACTAAGCCTGTCTTTCGAAACTTCCATCTCCAATTATCTGACCATACACTTCTTCACCTCCTTCGTTCTTGTGTCTCCATCTTCTCTAGCTCTTTACTCAAGGCTATCTTTATTATTTCTTCACCTTCTATTCTCCTTTTGCCTCTCCATCATCTTCGTAATGTTACCCATCTATTGCATGTTTACCTCATCGTCAGTAAATCTGTTGCCGCTTGCCTTCCTTTGCAAATCAATCTTCTTCCGTATCCTCATTTTCCTCGTCCTTTCCCTTTCATGTTATGTCTTTACTTATCGCTCATGTCTTTACTTATTGTTCATGTCTTTACTTATCGTTCATGTCTTTACTTATTGTTCATGTCTTTACTTATCGCTCATGTCTTTACTTATCGTTCATGTCTTTACTTATCGCTCATGTCTTTACTTATCGCTCATGTCTTTACTTATCGCTCATGTCTTTACTTATCACTCATGTCTTTACTTATCGCTCATGTCTTTACTTATCGTTCATGTCTTTACTTATCGTTCATGTCTTTACTTATCGCTCATGTCTTTACTTATCGTTCATGTCTTTACTTATCATTCATGTCTACTTATCGTTCATGTCTTTACTTATCGCTCATGTCTTTACTTATCGCTCATGTCTCTACTTATCGCTCATGTCTTTACTTATCGCTCATGTCTACTTATCGCTCATGTCTTTACTTATCGCTCATGTCTACTTATCGCTCATGTCTTTACTTATCGCTCATGTGTTTACTTATCGCTCATGTCTTTACTTATCGCTCATGTCTTTACTTATCGCTCATGTCTTTACTTATCGCTCATGTCTACTTATCGCTCATGTCTTTACTTATCGCTCATGTCTTACTGTCTTTACTTATCGCTCATGTCTTTACTTATCGCTCATGTCTACTTATCGCTCATGTCTTTACTTATCGCTCATGTCTTTACTTATCGCTCATGTATTTACTTATCGCTCATGTCTTTACTTATCGCTCATGTCTACTTATCGCTCGTCTTTACTTATCGCTCATGTCTTTACTTATCGTTCATGTTTTTACTTATCGCTCAGATCTTTACTTATCGCTCATGTCTTTACTTATTGCTAATGTATTTACTTATCGTTCATGTCTTTACTTATCGCTCATGTCTTTACTTATCGCTCATGTCTACTTATCGCTCATGTCTACTTATAGCTCATGTCTTTACTTATCGCTCATGTCTTTACTTATCGCTCATGTCTTTACTTATCGCTCATGTCTTTACTTATCGCTCATGTCTACTTGTCGCTCATGTCTTTACTTATCGCTCATGTCTTTACTTATCGCTCATGTCTACTTATCGCTCATGTCTTTACTTATCGCTCATGTCTTTACTTATCGCTCATGTCTACTTATCGCTCATGTCTTTACTTATCGCTCATGTCTTTACTTATCGCTCATATCTTTATTATCGCTCATGTCTTTACTTATCGCTCATGTCTTTACTTATCGCTATGTCTTTACTTATCGCTCATGTCTTTACTTATCGCTCATGTCTTTACTTATCACTCATGTCTTTACTTATCGCTCATGTCTACTTATCGCTCATGTCTTTACTTATCGCTCATGTCTTTACTTATCGCTCATGTCTTTACTTATCGCTCATGTCTACTTATCGCTCGTCTTTACTTATCGCTATGTCTTTACTTATCGCTCATGTCTTTACTTATCTCTCATGTCTTTACTTATCGCCCATGTCTTTACTTATCGCTCATGTCTTTACTTATCGCTCATGTCTTTACTTATCGCTCATGTCTTTCCTCCTACTTTCATTGTCTCTCCATTTATGTCTATCCTTCTTAAGGGGGGTGACCTGCTTTTTGTTATTTCTGTCCTTTTCTCTCTTTCTTTGGCTTGTATCCATTCGGCCCCATTCAGCCAACTATTTTAAGACGTTTATCCCCATCTAGGTGTCGATTTCTTCCTAGCGAGCGATAGCGAGCCAGCATTATATGAAGAAATCCGGCTTCGCCGCAGACATTTTTCTATCGAAAAATTTACAAATTTAGCCTGCTGTCAAATAAAACTAAAAACTATGCTGGCTCGCTACCGCTCACCAGTAAAAATTTTACACCTGGATGGGGATAAACGTCTTAAAACAGTAGGCTGAATAGGGCCAAATGGATACAAGCCAGAGAAAGATAGAAAAGGACAGAACAAAAACAGGTCACCCCCCTTAATGTAAAATTCGTTATCCCTTTCATCCTTCGTGCCTCTCCATTTTCTCTCGGTCTGTGTCCATCATCCCTTTTCCTCTCCTTCTTGCATGTCTCTCCTCTCCTTGTCTCCACTCTCTGCCGTATTCTGTCCTCCCCATCACCTTGCACATACACTCCTCCTTGTACTCCATTTCCTCTCCTTCTTGCATGTCTCTCCTCTCCTTGTCTCCACTCTCTGCCGTATTCTGTCCTCCCCATCACCTTGCACATACACTCCTCCTTGTCCTCTCCTTCTTGCATGTCTCTCCTCTCCTTGTCTCCACTCTCTGCCGTATTCTGTCCTCCCCATCACCTTGCACATACACTCCTCCTCATTATTGTTCATTTATGTCAATTATCAGTTTATCAGCCATCTCGCTTCCCCTTCCTCCACTTGCTCTTCTCACTGGATATATTTTATTAGCATAGTCATGTCGTTTATGATCCCCGTTCCCCTCGTATCCTTTCTTTGTTGTACTGTACTCTGTCTTTAAGGGGAGGTTTTTAGTTTGGTCTCTGGATATCCATCAAGCTTAAGATTACACCCCCTTGAGCCCCTTTCAAGATAAATTTGTACATTTTTCGGTAAAAAAATGTCCCGGCTGAAAGCCGGTGCCTCTTAAATTACAGGCTCGCTATCGCTCGCCAGGATAAAATCGACACCTAAATGGCAAGAAAGGTCTTAAAATTGACAGAAATGGGTCGAAGGTTCTTAAAATCGTCAAAATAATGGGGCGAATGTCTTAAAATTAGAAAACTAATGGGGCTAAACATGAGGGAGAAAGGAGTCAAGAAAAAAATCCCTCAAGTGGAAATTTCCCCTTAATATTACCACATCTTTATAATATATCATCTATAATTGCCTTTCCTTTCTTTCTTTGGTTTCTATACTCTCTCTCTCTCTTTAATGTGAACTAATCTTGTTCAATTGTTCTTTGTTTGGTTTACTTTCTTTTTCCATTTCTTTTGTTGATTCTGTTCATCCCATGTATAATTATCGCCGCCCAGTAATCTCGAGTTATTTATCTTTCTTGAATGGTCTTTTACTTACTCCAATTTTCGTTTCATCTTTATTCTTCTTATTGTTTTTCTTTCACAGTCTTGTATTTTGTCCGTTCCTTCTCCTTCATTGTTTCCCTCTCGCATATTCCTTTTCTTCTCCCTCTCTTTCAGCTCCATTAATTCATTTTCACTATCCATTCTATCATCTTTGTTTCGCGTACAATCCTAAAATTAAAACAAAAAATTTGTTGGTAACATCTTAATGCCCTCCAACTCCAAGTTCATATTAACTGCTAGTTGGAAATGGGCATCAGGTATTAAGAGACTTGGCTATCTGTCTCGCTCTACTCAGGAATGGAACCCTGGTTCAGCCAATACTCTACAGTATGCACTACAGTGACAGTCATTACCTTTATGAAGTATACGCCCATTTGAATATATGAACATTTGAAGCCAAGTTGTGAAGCATGTGCATTATGGTAGAATATTGTATTGAATTGTATGGGTTCGGTACATATTCCAATGGTTACATAGGTATTAAGTGTGAACGCCTGTACAACCTGCCCCATCTGGGTTGCCATAATATCTTTACTACCGCTGGAAGGATTATCAGTGATCAGAGATACCAACTTTACCACCGCTGGAAGGATTATCAGTGATCAGAGATACCAACTTTACCACCGCTGGAAGGATTATCAGTGATCAGAGATACCAACTTTACCACCGCTGGAAGGATTATCAGTGATCAGAGATACCAACTTTCCCACCGCTGGAAGGATTATCAGTGATCAGAGATACCAACTTTACCACCGCTGGAAGGATTATCAGTGATCAGAGATACCAACTTTTTAAACACTTCCAAAACACGGGGAGAGGGGGGGGGGATGATATGACAAGTGTTAAGATTAATTCCAATACAGCAAGTGAGAATCAATTGGTCACTGTAATAAAGTCTTGGCCAATATTGTTATCGGGCTCGTTGAAATGTGTGTGTGTGTGTGTGTGTGGGGGGGGGGGGGGGGGTATTGCAAAGAAATGTGGTGTTCTTGTTTAGTGTAGTGAAGTGAATATGAGGAGGAAGTGTTTGTGAAAGCTAGATAGCTTGATTACTCTGTGTGTAGGTGAGACACAAACAGAAACAGTGAAGAAAGACAGACAAATAAAACAGGAGTTTTAGCAACTCCTTATCACATGTTTGTAAGGCCACCCCTGGGTATTGCCCTGCTCGGTTGGTATTTACAATATATATATATATATATATATATATATATATTATACAGTATATATAAACAAGACACAAATTAAGATTAAAAATAAACCCCGAAATAGACAGTTTCGACATTCCTTATGTCATCATCAGACCTAAAAAGAATTATAAAATTCTATTAGATATAATTTAGTTAATTGCTAAGATATTACTTGTACGTAATTAAGCATAACATACAAACATAATTTAAACCAGACACAAATTAATATATAATAATTATATATATATACCGGTATATATATATATATATATATATATATATATTATATACAGTAAGTGAAAGGTTATGGGGAGGATCAGGGAGGGAGGGGTGTAGGCTCGTGAGTGTTGGGTGACATAGAGACCGTCGTGGTAGCTTATAACATGTTGACAGTGACTGTTGGTGACTGGCAGAACAGACAGGTAGCTAGGGCAGGGAGGACGGACAGCTGATATTGAACCATCTCACAAACAACATAATACTGCAATGACCTTATTACAAAAGACAAAATGTTATTTGGATCTTTCAATGCTTTCCGATTTTAAATAATTACAGAAGATCTGAAGCTAATGAGGATTATTGCAGTCATTCAGTATAGCCTAATATAATAGGGGAGTTTGAAAACAACTCTCTGTCGCCCCATCATATTATCATGCTAACTAGTACGTGGGGTTTCTCTTGCGTATAAGAACGACTGAAGGACGATATCGTGATGGTCCCGGGACGGTACTATGATATCTGGTAGTTAATCATTCATATTTTGAGACTCCACCATTACAGTTGAGGCAAAGTTATTGGGAATTATCGAAGTCATCCGTTATATCACAACGTAATTACATTAGACAAAATAAAACTATTGGTGATGATCGATGTCGAGGTCAGTACCTAGCCTCTGCATTATGGTGTCGCCTTTATTCCATCATCAAACGATATTATTAAATCTAGAAAACTTGTGGTTGTCAAGAAGTTAAGAAGACATTTTATAAGGCTGTAAAATTATATAGGTCCTTAATCCAAATATGATTGTGTAATTATATAGGTCCTTAATCCAAATATGATTGTGTAATATAGGTCCTTAATCCAAATATGATTGTGTAATTATATAGGTCCTTAATCCAAATATGATTGTGTAATTATATAGGTCCTTAATCCAAATATGATTGTGTAATTATATAGGTCCTTAATCCAAATATGATTGTGTAATTATATAGGTCCTTAATCCAAATATGATTGTGTAATATTAGCATGAATAAATGGTTAACTGAAATAGGGTGATAACAAATTTTCCTTCATAAATTAATATGTTTAATGTTGGAATATGGTCTGTGGTTAGGTCAGACTTAACTAACTTGTCAGATCTCCTGTTTGAGTTGGCTCTGACCAGCAACCCCAAGTTATTGATATGGATAGTACCCGACAACAAGTTAATTGGAAAGGAGATTAAACGTCTATTTCATTAGGTTTGTGATGTCTTTTTAATGTCTCCCATCTCATTGGAAAACACACTCTCTCTCTCTCTCTCTCTCTCTCTCTCTCTCTCTCTCTCTCTCTCTCTCTCTCTCTCTCTCTCTCTCTCTCTCTTTTTTCATGGGGGTGGTGTTCGGAGGGAGTATTATTTCCTATAATATCTTAGAGCTGATATAGAAAAGTGCCTATCTAAATTTAATTATATATAACTTATGTAACGGTATAGCCAATCTAGAATCTGTGGCATCTTATGTTAGAGGGGAGGAGAAAGGAAACATGGTATACTACCCATATAACTAGAGTGTGAGCAGGAAGATGTTAGTAAAGTGAAGTAAATTGAAAGTTGTTTGTGTGAAATAGGATGAGGTAGTGAGAGGTGAGAGGGGAGTAGTGAGGGACGTTGGGGAGTGAGTACACCTATAGTCCAGTCATTATAGGTGAGAGGGGAGTAGTGAGGGACGTTGGGGAGTGAGTACACCTATAGTCCAGTCATTATAGGTGAGAGGGGAGTAGTGAGGGACGTTGGGGAGTGAGTACACCTATAGTCCAGTCATTATAGGTGAGAGGGGAGTAGTGAGGGACGTTGGGGAGTGAGTACACCTATAGTCCAGTCATTATAGGTGAGAGGGGAGTAGTGAGGGACGTTGGGGAGTGAGTACACCTATAGTCCAGTCATTATAGGTGAGAGGGGAGTAGTGAGGGACGTTGGGGAGTGAGTACACCTATAGTCCAGTCATTATAGGTAGGCTACAAATCCTGACCCCTAACTTATATAACTAGAAAACGGCTAGAGCAAAATTGCTGTAAATGTTCACACTTAATTCCTGGCAGACCCTTACTAAATGATAGAAATATATGCTCGATTACTCTAGTCGTTTTTTATTTATAGTTATAGTGGTTAGTGGTCAAATGTTTTGGCCTAATTATAATTTATAGATTTTAGATGGTATAGGGACATTTAATATGTTTAAAGGGGAACAAGGAAATGTGTGTTATATTAACTATTAACTCTTTTACCCTAATCCTTCTCACACAACCCTCCCAAGTTATGTTACCAAGAACAGTTTACAGCAGGTCTACCGAACTGAACTGGTTACTGGGATATTAGTCCCTACTATTAAGGCTATACAAACAAGAGTGTGCATTAAGTGTGAGGGGTGGGGAGGCGTTGGTATGTGTTATATAGTTAAATATTCTTGTTACGCTCATTGTTGACAAACTTCACTTGTAAGTAATTGCACGCCTACGAACAAATTTTAGTAATTGCTAAAACTGTAAGGAACACACCTTTTAAACATGTTTATTTTATGTTTTCCAATCTTAATGTAATTTGATATATCCTTAAAATATGGAATGTTAACAATTTATAATTTCTTCACGCTTACGGAAAGTTAAAGTTGACCGTGTGCGTGCTTACCTGTAAGAGTACAAAGGAGTACAAATCCTGAGTGTGTATACCTGAAGGTTGGTGTGAGCAAGGTCTGTGTGCGTATGTCGGTGTGCATGTGTGTGGGTGGGTGTAGGTAAAGGCCACCTGTTGCAAGAAGACCACACTCGGCACACACACAGTCACACGCACACGTAAACACAAACAGTCACACCTCGCCAAGACTTCCGGGAAGGTGTGTGTGTGTGTTTGTGCGCGTGTGGTGTGTGTGTGTGTTTGTGGGCGTGTGGTGTGTATGCGCCCCGTGTTTCCCATTATCATCTCATAATACCCTTGATGCTTCATGTTATCAATGTGTTTTGTTTTCTTGGCGTTGTGCTTCTTACTGCATTTATTTATATAGTATTTGTTTTGTTTTGTTTATGTTTTCCATATTTAAAGGGGTCGTGGTAAATGTGTTGGTCTATATATTTATATATAATATAGTAACCTCGCTAGACCTCCATCAAGCTAAACACAAGGCGGCCCCCCCCCCCCCCCCCTTCTATATATATTTATACATTTTTCGGTAGAAAAATGTTCTGGCCGAATGCCGGTCCTCCTCCGAGACGTTATAGACTGCAGCACCGTTGATTCATTTAAACTCCGCCTAGACAAATATATCGCATCAAACCCGCGACTGACTGCGTTTGTAAATGAATAACTTTATTTTATCCCCCCCTCAGTTACTAACCCATCTGTCCCCTACTAACTTCCTAATCCTGCCACGGACATTAGTTCCAGGGCAGTAATTCCCTTTCCAATGTTCCCTTACCCACTCTAAACCACTGTTTGGACACTTGATCGTCAGTGTTTTGGAGGACAAGCAACCTAGAAGGGTCACTAGATCTGTTTTTGCTTGATTTCCTTTGTACTCCTTTGTACTTTGTACTCCTAGAATTACAGGCTCGTTATCGCTTAGGAAAAAACGACACCTAAATGGCACGAAAGGTCTATATGTTGACAAAGAAATGTTGCGAAAGGTCTTAAATTCGCTAAACTAAGTCTTAAAATGTCAAAGCTAATGGGACTAAACATGAGAGATAAAAGGGGGACCCTTTAAGAGCTATATTGCGTCGTCTTTTGATATACTGTACATATAATAATAACAATATATAATTTAGCGATTCATCTACTGTATATACATACATCTGTGTGTTTCCTTCTCGAAAAGCGAAATTACCCCCCTTGAAACACACGAACAAAGGTCTCATGTTGATGCTTTATTTAATGGCCTGCATATTAGTTCTGCACATATGATAATAAAGTCCAAGTTGAGAATATGTACCTCGGATGTTTGTGTGTAATGTTACACACACACACACACACACACACACACACACACACACACACACACACACACACACACACACCGTGGCATAACTGATAGCGCGTCTGGCTCACACCCGGAAGGTCCCGGGTTCGAGACCCGGGCGGGGAAGAGACATTTGGGCAAGTCTCCTAACGGTGTAGCCTCTGTTTACCTAGCAGTATAAATAGGAACCTGGTATAAGTGGACGAAGTTGTGACGTCCCATCTGGGGTTGGTGATATGGGTATCGTACTGGTCAACCTAAGCTACTGGTTAACCTAAGCCTTCGGGTGAGACTGGTACCGTAGTGAGAATGGTACCGTACAGATTAACCCTAAGCCTTCGTTTCCAGATGTCGCCAATTGGCTAAAATACAGACTACACACACATCCACAGCCATTCCAACGATACATAAACACTTAACATGCATTTCACGCAATACATTCCCAGTTAAGGAGGTGCGATAATAATGAGCTTAGCTCGCATTGCGTGGATTCCCCTTGACGAACAAGCAAGTGAATACACACACACACACACACACACACACACACACACACACACACACACACAGCCCGTAGCCTAGTGGTAGAGCTCTCGTCTCACACGCGAAGGGCCGGGGGTTCAATCCCCGGCCGGGCGGAGACAAATTGGGCTTGTCTCCTTTCATGTGTTAGCCTCAGTTCACCTAGCTGTAAATAGGTACCTGGAATAAGTGGACGACGTTGTGACGTCCCATCTGGGGTTGGCAAAAAATGGTACAAGGCGAGATGGGTATCATATGGTTCACCTAAGCTGATGGCTACCAAAGCCTTCGGGCGAGACGGTACCGTCTATAGTGAGAATGGTACCATACAGATCCACCCTAAGCCTTCGTTTCCGATGTCGCCAATTGGCTAAAAATACAGACTACACACACATCCACAGCCATTCCAACGATACATATAACACCTACACATATAGGAGGCGGGAAATAACGAGCATGCTCACTCCCACAATACAACTAGAGTAAGTACAACTAGAGTAAGCGCGCGCGCGCACACACACACACACACACACACACACACACACACGCCTTCGGGCGAGACGGTACCGTCTATAGTGAGAATGGTACCATACAGATCCACCCTAAGCCTTCGTTTCCGATGTCGCCAATTGGCTAAAAATACAGACTACACACACATCCACAGCCATTCCAACGATACATATAACACCTACACATATAGGAGGCGGGAAATAACGAGCATGCTCACTCCCACAATACAACTAGAGTAAGTACAACTAGAGTAAGCGCGCGCACACACACACACACACCTGTGGTTCCTGTGGTTGTAGTTGAGGGCTGTCAGTTAGCGCCCCGTGGTCCACGCCGTTGCGGCGCCGCCACTGTACATCCCATCTACCCTCTGTGCCAGCTGGTCAAGAATGCTGTTGCTGGCAGCACGGAGGTAATAGTGAGGATTGGTTGGTCTGGCAGTGATGACAGGAAATCATCCAAGTCCTTTTTTAATTTTTCAACGGTTGGGTAGTTTTGGTTTCTTATTTCTTTTGGCAGTGCATTGTAGAGCTTCGGACCCCGTGTAGCGAAGGCATTTTCTTTAAGTGTCTTAACTCTTGTCAGTGTTCTTGAGTTAATTGACCTGATAATACACATACGGCCCAGTCGTTGGTTTTCTTTTATCTCTATCAACTCCTTTTCTTCCTCTCCCAGCAGGTTTGGGGCTAAGCTGTTGAGAATTTTCCCTCCTTCACAGACACTATTTTACTAGTGAAGGAGCGCTGGATGCCTTCCAATGCTTGTTTCTCTCGTGACTTCCAGGGATTCCATAACTGGCAACAATATTCCAGGAGTGGTATTACCAAGGCCTTATACAGGGTTAACATAGGTTCGCTTTCGCGAGTTCTGAAAGTACGCAATACCCAGCCAACCTGAGCTCGTGTCTTTTGTACTACTGTACTGTACTACACACACACGCACGCACACACGCACGCACGCACGCACGCACGCACGCACGCACGCACGCACGCACGCACGCACGCACGCACGCACGCACGCACGCACGCACGCACACACACACACACACACACACACACACACACCTCTCTCTCTCTCTCTCTGTGGGGAGAGAAAGCAAGATAGATGAGGGCGTGTGGGTGGCAGATGTCATTATAATTTTAACTCGCATTGGAGTGTTTTCATCCCAACTTGCTCCTCCCCTCCCTCCCTTCTCTATTCCCTATCTTTCACTTTCTCTAGATTTAACGATATATATATATGTATATATATATATATATATATATATAGAGAGAGAGAGAGAGAGAGAGAGAGAGAGATTGATAGCCTAGATAGATAGATATTAAGTTTGCTTTAGTGTTTTATATTATGTGAAACTAATTCCATAATTAAGGAAGCCTTTCCTGGACATAATAAATCGTCTTGGCACGACTCTCCTTATCAGAGTCGTGTTGGTCAAACTGAAAATAAAAAAAATAACAAATAATTCGTATTGAAAGGGTCGTTCTTGGCTGCTGTTGTTGAATACTATAAACAATCCTCCCTCCCCCCACCCTTCTCTCTCTCTCTCTCTCTCTCTCTCTCTCTCTCTCTCTCTCTCTCTCTCTCTCTCTCTCCTCTCTCTCTCTCTCTCTCTCTCTCTCTCTCTCTCTCTCTCTCTCTCTCTCTCTCTCTCTCTCTCTCTCTCTCTCTCTCTCTCTCTCTCTCTCTCTCTCTCTCTCTCTCTCTCTCTCTCTCTCTCCATATAGTTGCCACTCCTTTTCGTGACGTCGATGGTTAATGGGCCAGTGTTACCACAGCTTATAAGCGTGAGGCATTAGATCTCTTGCTCTGGGGGGGGGGGGGGGACCTTTTATGACTGAGCGTACCTGCCTCTCTTTCCCATTCCCTCACTTGCTTATCCCATTATCCACGAATCCCTTGCCTCACTTTCATTCCTTTCTTTCTCACGTCTTATCACCCACTCATAAGCACAGGATAAGTTAGATAGACTGTGCTCTTCACAATTGGTTCAGTGATCTAAGGTACTGCGAGCTTATCGCCCAACCGAGGGTCAAGGTTCATGTCTCCCAGGACTAGAACGTTTGTTATTAGCGTGGTCCCTCCCTAGCCAAGCTGCATAACTATTAGGTTGTATTAGCCTAAACGTCGTTTCATCATTATATCTGTGTATGTACTATGGTCAGAACTCGGCACTTCACGGGCGCTAAAGGTCACATGTGAGTATGATGTGACCTACATTGTACTGTACTGTACCTAGTTTAAGAAAAACTTGTACATAGGTTAAGACAAAAATATGTAGATTTTCAGCCGCAAGGCTGCAAGTGAACAAGAAAACAACAATTATTATTATTATTATTTTATTATTACTCGTATTCCGACACTCGCCCACTCACACTTGCCTAACGTTCACTTTTCACGAACACCATTCTCCTATCCCCACATTCTCCTTAATAGTTGTTTCCTTACATTCCTTTCCAATGTACTCACACTTCCCAACATGCCACCTATCCATAATTAAAGTTAATAGAAAACGAATTTTGTACTTTAATAGAGTGGAACAATAAGTGAAGTACAAATCAGTAAAACCTTGTTTCATTACCTGCCCTCCGTCTTACGCGTCACCGCTGCATTGTGGAAGGTCTTTGTGGTAACAATGTTGTTAGCCTACTGTACTAGTCTTCACCTTCACCCCAGTCACCCTTCATCAATGAGAGGGATACAGTGAAAGGAAGAGGGTTGAATTGGGAAGAAACAGAGAGAGAGAGAGAGAGGTACCCTTACGGTTTAAATTGTTAGACGTGTTCTGCTATCGTTCGCTGTTTGTTTCAGGTCATGCACCACAGGTAGTCCCAAGTTGACTCATCGATTGAATCCTGCTCTCTCTCTCTCTCTCTCTCTCTCTCTCTCTCTCTCTCTCTCTCTCTCTCTCTCTCTCTCTCTCTCTCTCTCTCTCTCTCTCTCTCTCTCTCTCTCTCTCTCTCTCTCTCTCTCTCGAATTTAAGTATAGAAAAGAGTCAATTTAAGTATAGAAATAAGGAAATAGTCCTCACACTTTACAACGCTCTGAAACGGCCGCTCCTGGAGTATGCTGTTCAATTCTGGTCCCCAGCACTCAGGAAAGATATAGAGCGACTGGAAAAAGTACAAGCTAGGGCTACAAAGCTTATAGTCCAGTAAATCTAGCAATCATTTAACTGGACCTAGAACAAATTGCAATAGAAGGTTTTTTGGCTTTAACTTGTTTATTAGGTCCCTCTGATGAACATATAAAAAGTCTCCAACTTTTGGACACTGGGAAAGTGGTTAATTTGCATAAATTCAAGATGGCCGCCGTCCAAAGCTTCAATTTACAGATAACTTTTTTCTGGTTGCTCCTAGACCCTATAAATGTATTACAAACAACGTTTTTTGGCTTTAACTTGTTTATTAGGTCCCTCTGATGAACATATAAAATGTCTCCAACTTTTGGACACCTGGAAAGTGGTTAATTTACAGCCGAAAAACCTTACAGACAGGCTGAACTGTCTCTTTCACAAGGGGTGACACAGGCACTTTGTGCTTGTATGTGGTTGTTGACCGGATAGGCGTCTTTTTTATAAAAAAAAAACAAAAAAAAAAACATGACGTAGTATGACGTCATTCAGAGCCAATTATGTAATTCATGATAGGAGTTCGTATTCACTTGGATCATCGGTGCTTGCATCAAAGTTGCTATTTTGACAGAGTCCTTTACATTGACCACATGCACTGGAACATTCAAGCTCATTCCGTTTGCAACTACAGCGTTGAGTGTCACAGTTGCCCTTACACTGACATCTGACCAATTTCAGTAGTGAATCAGGAGCCACTGGCGAATCCATCGTCTTCGGTTCAAGCTGTCCCTTCCGCAGACACCAGCCCCATTTCTCGGGGTCCACACAGTTCCCCATCCATTCCTGGACCTGACAATAAACTCGGAACGAGTGGTATTTGGCTGCATCGGTTGTTGGGGGAAGGCTGTGAACTTCAACGGTAGTTGAACTTTTTGCCACCTTGTTGCAAAACTTTGTCTTTCGCAGTCCGTCAAGGGTGTCATTTCCTTTTCCCCCGTACAAATAAACCAAGGCCTTTTCACCAGCTGATGATATCGCGTCTTTACTTCCACTTTGGCAACAGAATGCTTCTATACATTTCAAGAAAACCGTTGTCTTCCCTCACTTTCCTCAAGGCAGCCCCTTTACCAATACCATACAGTCGTGAGGTTGTGTCACATCCACAGAGTGCATGGACAACTGGCAGGACACGACAGATGCTTTCACCGAGAGCTTCTGCTACTGAGTTAATATGCCAACATTTCCCACCTTCCTTGCTCGACTTGAAGTACAAATCATTCATCCCTCGTTCCGCATAATGACACAACAGCACCAACAAGTCTGTGTCCTCACCTATCACATATGTCACGGTTTCCCTTGCATGCTCAATTCCCTTCTTCGCAATCATGACATCTGCATCTGCTGGCGCATTGACACAGTCAATTCCATTTGCCTTGAATGTTTCACACAATAAGTCAATGAAGTTTTGCTTATTGTCCGAGTTTGACAAGAAGTTTTCCTTTTTTGACCGAAGGGGCATGGTTGGAGTGAACATCACCTTTTGACCAAAGACTCCTTTTGATCGTCGATTGTGTGTCATGTCCTTGGTAGTAGGTCCTGATTTATAACCGTCGAATACAACCACCGGGTTGAGAAAGTTTTTGGAAACATGCTTCATGTACATGCTTGCAATGTCCTCAAATGTGTCACCCTTCTTCCATGGAATCCTTTGCAATAAGGAACCACCATCCAGAACATGGGTCACAGTCCTTTCTTCCTCAAATGATTCCAATGACGACTTGGGAACAACAGCAGCTATCTCATCTCCTAGCTGTGGTTTATTGGCTTCCCTGAGCCTCCCCCACTTATCGAACAGAGCAGTAGGGTAGCTAGACAACTCATACGCAAAGACCTCTTCAACACCTAAGTCCCTGTTATTAGCAAAGATGAGGAGCCTCTGGAAAAGGAGCTGTGGGTCGATTGGTACTTTTTCAGCACTGATTGTAACCTTTGCACCCAACGACTCAACTTGATCTTTCTTCCTAAATGAAAAGTCAAAAGCATTGCTACCTTCCATCTTCTGCACAATGTTCATACCAACCTCATACAGTAAATGAGGATGGCCGAGGCTGGTCCTGTCACACCGTTGGCAATATTCCTGAGTTCATTTGATTCTTGAAATGGATCATAATCCTTGAAGAATGCGAGAACCTTCTCTGTGTCCTTCCTATCTCGTTCACGCCTTGCTTCAGTCATTTCTTTGTGCTGCTCAGAGGTGTGGAAATGCTTCCCTGTCAGTTCTTGCATAACTTCACTCACCTCAGCGCAGGCTGGCATAGCAAGTAACCAGCGCAGGCGTTGCGTTTCCTCCATGCCCCTACCACGTGTCAATCCACCATTCGTTTCAAAGAGCGCATCAAAACCTGCTCTATAACCAAGTCGCTTGGCAGTCCTGCCCACAGCCGATCACTTCGGCGGATCACAAATAGACCGGAGTTCAATTGACAGAACATGTCTGGGTTGAGCTGCTCAAGTTCAATCATGTCTTGAATGTACACATGGGCTGACTTGGCATAATTGTTATGACCACACGCTGCAAAGTACGGCAACATCTCCTGGAGTGTTCCGAGGTACAGTAGGAAATCGCCCATTCTCAGTGCCCTCAGGAAGCGACGCAGCAGGTCAATCATGTCCATGTATTGAATCCATAGCTTTCCCATCTTATGCTCTGCTAAGGAGCTCTTCTCAGCTTTAAGTTTTTCAGAAATTCTGTTGAAAACGTCTTTACTGCAGACTTCATCCGGTGAAACGTCTTCACGCAACAGCTTATCCAAAAGATCTGCAGCCTCCTGGAAGTCCTTGCATGCGTCACTTTCCTCATCTACCATTGAGAGGTTGACACCGTATGCCCTGCCTAACACAATCGAACTCAAGGCTGTGTCAACCAAGAAGTGGCCTCTGATTGCTCGTGCATAGGCTTTCCCACTCAGCATTTGGGTCACAGCATTTTCAGCGTATATAAGTTCCAAAACCTCCTTAAGCCCAGATGCTTCCATAACATGGCCCATGCATCCCAAAAAGCTCATCACAGAGTGAAAGCCACCAAGGTTCAAAACAATGGGTTTCAGTTCGCTTCCTTCCTTCTCATGAACAATGATCGTCTTCGCTTTCCAATAAGGCGGTTGGTCGAATGTCAGCATTGGCGTCGTTCCCTGGTGATGGCTTTCCGCAGCAACGAAGTGAAGTGTTGAGTAAATACAACTCATGTCCGTAGGGTCCATGTCAATCATGGGCAAGAAATGGACGGATGATTTCCCTGGGTGTGGTCCATGGCACACACTCTGCATTAAGCCGGACCAGCCTGGTCGTTTTGGTCGAAGCAACCATGACGTTTTCCACAGTATGTCCAGATTTTCAAGCTTGTCAGATGCTGAAATGGGGTCAAGCTTTCTAAATTCGAGAGGCCCACCCTTCTTGCGAACACTGCGGTAGTATTTGATTTCAATTTGAGCTGCCGTGAAGTTGTTTTCAGGTGACTGCAATCTTGGTATTGATGTTGTGTCTCTTACTTCAGGGGTGACAGCAACAATTATACCCATACCATGGTATGTTCCTCGCCCATCAAGCGTACGCAAGTTGTGATCAACATTGTCTGCAACGAACTGTCCAAACCTGCCTGCAGTGGATATGTTGGTGCCCCTGAAATTGGCAGCACACTTCGAAAACCTCAAAACTTCTGCGTAAGGCAGACAGAACCCGTGGCTGTGTAAACTGTCCACAAGAAAGCGGGAACCAAAGTGCTGGTGCATTTGAACCGCCAATCCATACTGGATGGGTGCTACAATGGCCCTTGGTCTGGTAAGTTGCACGATACTTTGTCCAATTGATGCAACTTCAAGATCACATGACTTGCCACTGAACGTCTCTTGCAGCAATATACGAAGGGACTGCGGAACGTACGCCACATTCTTTTCCAGCGACCGGAGTTCAGAAGGATCTGGATAGAAATCTCTACAAGTATCAATGTTCTTTATATCTGCTTTGATCAACCGTGCCGCAGCCCTGACTATCTTTCTTTGTTCTGCTTCCTCATCATCAGTCTGTGGTGAGTCTTTGAATTGTTGCAAAATCTTTGCAGCACTTTCTTTGACAGTTACAACATCGCTGCGTCCATGCACGTTACTAATAACCAGTTCATCCCCAAAATATGAAATAAGTTTCTGTTTCATGTATTTTACACTATACGCTTCAACATCAGGGCACAACTGGGACATTCTATCAACGAGATCAACCACTGTAGTCTGTTCATCATCATTGCCACTGACTAGGTCCTCGATTGCGAGTAGAAATGCTTCCTCTCGTGAGGCATCTACTTTGCGACCCTTGCGAGGAGGTTCACTGTCTGCGGAATCACGATATTTGGAGGGGATCTGCCTATGTGTCTGGAAATTTGAGCTGCACTGCTTGTGATATATTGCGTCAGCTGCTGGAAGATCGCGGTGCAAAGTTAATTCGGCCTCTAACAGTGTCAGCCCACTCATCAGCCCTGGCATCACATGCAGAAAGTATTGTCCTTTGAAAGTTGAAGGTGCGTACTGGATACACTTCTTCTGAATCATGCTTTGTATCCAAATAGATTTTTGTACCACAAAAAAAAGCAGTTCTCTGTAAAACAAAAGTCTGGTGTCTGAGAACGAAGAGCAGGTTTTTCAGGACGTTTCTTCTGCTTCCCAGGAATTCTATTTGGCTTCGTATTGACATGCTTCTTTCGGCAATCAATGTGCACCGTTTGGCCCTCGGACACGGTAATTGATGGCGTTCCACGTTCAGTACTGGCCTTGTTGATAGTATCTGCTCCCTTCGCCCTCAGCTTGACTGTTTCTCCTTCGTCTAACGTGTTTGAGCAAATGCCGCAGGGATTATGCACCACCTCTTCTTCCATGGCTTCGGTAGATGTCGCACCAATCTGTTGAAACAAGAAACAAGATGATGGGATTAGTATAGGCCTAGGCAAAATGTAATAGACAATAATGTGCAGTAAAGGTAGGGCTTGACCTAGAACAAATTGCAATAGAAGGTTTTTTGGCTGTAAGGTTTTTTGGCTGTAAATTAACCACTTTCCAGGTGTCCAAAAGTTGGAGACTTTTTATATGTTCATCAGAGGGACCTAATAAACAAGTTAAAGCCAAAAAACGTTGTTTGTAATACATTTATAGGGTCTAGGAGCAACCAGAAAAAAGTTATCTGTAAATTGAAGCTTTGGACGGCGGCCATCTTGAATTTATGCAAATTAACCACTTTCCCGGTGTCCAAAAGTTGGAGACTTTTTATATGTTCATCAGAGGGACCTAATATCAAGTTAAAGCCAAAAAACCTTCTATTGCAATTTGTTCTAAGTCCAGCCCTACTTTGACTGGTCTATTATTCCATCGCTTAGAAGAATGAGCTATGAAGACCGGTTGAGAGCTCTTGATCTCTTCCCGTTGGAGATACGCAGACTACGAGGTCAACTCATTGATGTTTTTAAAATACTTAATGGGTTTGACAATGTGGATTATAGCAAAATATTTAGTCTCAATATGAATACAACACACAACCATGGCTGAAAATTAGAATTGAGAAGGTTCAGCACTAGTATCTATGGAAACTTGTTCACATATGAGATCTGTTCTACCTGGAACAAACTTCCCTCCGAAGTTGTAAATAGTTCTTCAGTAGAGCAGTCCAAGAAGAGAGTAGATAGTATTTTGCACACTCTTTAAAGAGTGTAGTGCACTAAACAGTCTCTCTCCTTCCACTTCGAGTATCTCCTCGGAATGGACCGCAAGGTCTCTTGAGATACTAACTATTCCTTGTAACTTTAACTCTCTCACACACACACACACACACACACACACACACACACACACACACACACACACACACACACACACACTCTCTCTCTCTCTCTCTCTCTCTCTCTCTCTCAGGTGTTGATAATAATTGTATAAGGACCTTGAGGTGAGGTAGGGACGGCCTACTCCTCTTCACCTTCACCCCCTTCACCTATTCCGTCATTGCCTTCCTCGTCAGATGTTTTTATGCTTATCTGTCATTCTCTCCCTTTTTGTGTTTGAAGATTTGTTTTTCTCAGCCTGGCACCCTGTTCTACCTATTTGGCCTTGTGTGTGTGTGTTTGTGTGTATGTGGATGAGGTAGGGGTACAGTGGTTCATATTATGATTTCACTATTTAATGACGTTTATTTTGTGTTGAATGCTTCCCTCTTCTCCGTTTCTGTGTTTTTGTTTTTTATCATTTTTCTCTTGAATGAGTTTCCTCCGTGTTTATCTCTGGTTCCCTCTCTTCTCTTCTTATATCCATTGTCTTAAGGGGAGATATCCACCTGGAGGATTTTTTTCTGGACCCCTTTCTCCCTCATGTTTAGCACCGTTGCTTTTGAGATTTTAAGACGTTCGCCCCATTAGTTTGACGATTTTAAGAACCGTCGCCCCATTTAAGTCAATTTTAAGACCATTCATGCCATTTAGGTGTCGATTTTTTCCTGGCGAGCGATAGCGAGCCTGTAATTTAAGGGGAACCGGCCTACGGCCGGGAAAATTTTCTACCGAAAAATGTACACATTTATCTTGAAAGGGGGTCTAGGGGGAGTAATTTTAAGCTTGATGGAAGTCTAGGGAATCAACTAAAAACCTCCCCTTAATCCTCTCCTCATTTAATCTCTCGTATGTATCCTTTTTCGTTTTTCTTCCTTTCCTCCCCTCCCCTCTTCTCTGTGTTATGTTCTCTCAGGTATGTAAACATTGCGGTACCTGACGACAATATCAAAATACATGTATGATCTCATACTTACTCACTCCCTCACACGTGCTCGTGCTCTCTCTCTCTCTCTCTCTCTCTCTCTCTCTCTCTCTCTCTCTCTCTCTCTCTCTCTCTCTCTCTCTCTCTCTCTCTCTCTCTCTCTCTCTCTCTCTCGCTCTCCTCTCTCTCTCTCTCTCTCTCTCTCTCTCTCTCTCTCTCTCTCTCTCTCTCTCTCTCTCTCTCTCTCTCTCTCTCTCTCTCTCTCTCTCTCTCTCTCTCTCTGGTATAGATACCAGTACTCTTTTGGTTGATGAGAGCATAACAAAATATATTGGTATACATGGATTTTTTCTTACTTTCTAACCTATAAAAATTCCTTCAGGTGATATCTGATGAAGTCATAATTTCCAGCCTTCATTGTATGCAAACTTGCCTGAGGGGGTGGAGGTTGGGAAGAGAGCGTTCTGTTATGAAGCTCTTATCTTCTACATTCCTGTATTATATGTGTATTGTGTCTACTATTATTAAGGCCTAACTACCTCACATGGACCATACCATGAGTGCCAAACTATGTAACCCCTCAAGTCCATGTGTATTTGTGTATAGCCGGATGTAGGGCAATGATGGTGTACGTCTATGGTGATGGGGTTCTTGACCGGGGCACTTATAGCCGGATGTAGGGCAATGATGGTGTACGTCTATGGTGATGGGGTTCTTGACCGGGGCACTTATAGCCGGATGTAGGGCAATGATGGTGTACGTCTATGGTGATGGGGTTCTTGACCGGGGCACTTATAGCCGGATGTAGGGCAATGATGGTGTACGTCTATGGTGATGGGGTTCTTGACCGGGGCACTTATAGCCGGATGTAGGGCAATGATGGCGTACGTCTATGGTGATGGGGTTCTTGACCGGGGCACTTATAGCCGGATGTAGGGCAATGATGGTGTACGTCTATGGTGATGGGGTTCTTGACCGGGGCACTTACAGCCGGATGTAGGGCAATGATGGTGTACGTCTATGGTGATGGGGTTCTTGACCGGGGCACTTACAGCCGGATGTAGGGCAATGATGGTGTACGTCTATGGTGATGGGGTTCTTGACCGGGGCACTTATAGCCGTATGTAGGGCAATGATGGTGTACGTCTATGGTGATGGGGTTCTTGACCGGGGCACTTATAGCCGGATGTAGGGCAATGATGGTGTACGTCTATGGTGATGGGGTCTTGACCGGGGCACTTATAGCCGGATGTAGGGCAATGATGGTGTACGTCTATGGTGATGGGGTTCTTGACCGGGGCACTTACAGCCGGATGTAGGGCAATGATGGTGTACGTCTATGGTGATGGGGTTCTTGACCGGGGCACTTATAGCCGGATGTAGGGCAATGATGGTGTACGTCTATGGTGATGGGGTTCTTGACCGGGGCACTTATAGCCGGATGTAGGGCAATGATGGTGTACGTCTATGGTGATGGGGTTCTTGACCGGGGCACTTATAGCCGGATGTACGGATGTAGGGCAATTTTTTTTTTTTTTTTTTCTATGTGATTGAGGGAGGCAAAAGGCATAACTGCCTATAGCGAGTGCCTCCCCCATAGTTGAAAGAGTGACAGGGCCAAAATCAAGGGACGTTCGAGCCAAAATGCCTGGACACACGGAGTTTGAAGCAATTTAAGTCATAGGAAGAGGGAAAGACTGATTCTGGGAGAGAGTTCCAGAGCTCAGATGTTGAGTAGAAGAAAGTTTGAGAGTAACGTTTCACTCTTGGGTTGGAGAGTTGCACAGAGTAGGGGTGGGATTGAGTTGCAAGACGGGTACCACGTGCCCTACGTAAAGGAGGTGGTATGCACTGGGATAGCTCTGAGGAACACTGATTATTATAGTAGCGATAGAATAGCGAGAGAGATGCAACATTGCGGCGGAGAGAGAGAGATTGCAGAGAGTTGGTGAGTGGACGGGAGTTAATGATACGAAAGGCCTTCCTTTCAACTTTGTCTAGGAGAGCGGTGTGAGAGGAACCTCCCCACACATGTGAACAATACTCAATACAAGGTGTACGTCTATGGTGATGGGGTTCTTGACCGGGGCACTTATAGAGGTGAAACTGTAGGTGTAGGTAGTGGTGGTGAAGGTGATGAGTGTGGGAATTATTGGTGCTGGTAAGAATTAGTGGTGACATGTGGAGGGCAACTTCTGTATTTTGTTATTGTTTTAGTGGTGATGGTGATATGGACTTTGGGGATGATTGTGTTTAGGGTTGTTAGTGATAATTCAGGTGATGGATAATTATGTAATAACGGTAAGCAGTGGTGATGATTATATTGACTGGTGGAGGGCAATGTATGTTGTAGGTGGTGGCTGTGAAGTGTTTCGTGATGATTATGGAGGTCGGTAGTGGTGATGACGATTTTGGTTATACATATTTTGGCAGTGATATAATTAGTGGATTATGTGATACTTGTAGTGGTGATGTAGGTGTTGGTTGTGAAGGAGTATGTGACGATGGTGGGGGATTATTGGTTATATTGGTGGTGGAGGAGGTTGGTTGTTGGGTGGTCATGACGATGGTGGGGGATTATTGGTAATATTGGTGGTGGAGGAGGTTGGTTGTTGGGTGGTCATGACGATGGTGGGGGATTATTGGTAATATGGTGGTGGAGGAGGTTGGTTGTTGGGTGGTCATGACGATGGTGAGGGATTATTGGTAATATTGGTGGTGGAGGAGGTTGGTTGTTAGGTGGTCATGACGATGGTGGGGGATTATTGGTAATATTGGTGGTGGAGGAGGTTGGTTGTTGGGTGGTCATGACGATGGTGAGGGATTATTGGTAATATTGGTGGTGGAGGAGGTTGGTTGTTGGGTGGTCATGACGATGGTTTGGCTTGGTGTATTTTAGGGTGGAAAAACTCTTATGTTAGGTTAAAGATATAACCAGGTTAGGTAGAATAGTTAACCATGTTAGGAAGACGTTTTGAGGTACGTTCCTGTAAGGGTTAACCGTTTGTATGGCTACCTTATGTAGTTATAGGTTGATGAAGTAGGCTGGTAGGTTCACTGCTCTCCGTCCTGCTCTCTCGTACATTGATAGATAACATAGATAGGTAATCGCCGCCACCACCTTATACCATATAAATATAATTGATACTTATAGGTAAAGGAAAAGGTCTCTGTATCCAAAACCACGTAGATTTATACAAACAAAGTAGATTTACAGTAGTACAAAGAGAATTCCCCTAAGTTGTGAGGAATCTCCTAGGGCCTGTTGTCTTGCCCATAGTTCGAGTCTTAAGTCGCCTCAAAATCTTCTTCATACCTCCTACCTCTCCTGCACACCTCCATGCACACCTAACACAGTAAATGAGGCAAGCTCTACGACAGGGTAACTATAAAATATTGACACATGTCGCAGTATAATAAGGCGACAAGTGAGAGATGGGTCCCAAGTGTGAATTCATCTATAAATGTAAATAAGGGAGCAAAACAACGCGTAGCAAGCTTCAGCAAGCGTGAGTGTCAAATCTTAAGCTGACAAAATTATTAATTGATGTATAATTAATTAGATAGATAAAAGGAAAACCAAAGTATACTAAGGTTCATGTAAGAGAAAATACATAATATAGGTTGGTAGAGGAGCATATAAGAGATGGTTGAATGGTGTTGGAGCCTAAGCTTAACCATATTGACTTTGGCACCAACCCTCACTCCTCATTACTGCCCGTTGATGGCTGCAAGGCGGGCACACAGGCAGTAACGAGGCCAATAACAACTTTATGCTCTTATATATTTATTTATTTTATATTGTTTTTATTTATATTTGACGAGAGACGTTAACGACCTGACGTGGTATTTTAACCCGTAGACTTAAGACGATAGAACATACATATCTCACATATACAGTATTATTATTCTCTTTAGTTGTAACATAAAATTTCCCATTATATCTCTGAATTAGACTTACATACATACTCTTGTTTCATGTAAGTAATTGCCAACTTTTTCAGTCTTGGCTGAAAATCCTTTAGTTCGATCATTAATTTTACATAAATGTTGTATCGGTTGCAATGCTAATAATCTTGTATCATTGTCATTATTATTTATGTACAGTAAGTACACTGTGGTCTTTGTGTACAGTAAGTACACTGTGGTCTTTGTGTACAGTAAGTACACTGTGGTCTTTGTACAGTAAGTACACTGTGGTCTTTGTGTACAGTAAGTACACTGTGGTCTTTGTGTACAGTAAGTACACTGTGGTCTTTGTGTACAGTAAGTACACTGTGGTCTTTGTGTACAGTAAGTACACTGTGGTCTTTGTGTACAGTAAGTACACTATGGTCTTTGTGTACAGTAAGTACACTGTGGTCTTTGTGTACAGTAAGTACACTGTGGTCTTTGTGTACAGTAAGTACACTGTGGTCTTTGTGTACAGTAAGTACACTGTGGTCTTTGTGTACAGTAAGTACACTGTGGTCTTTGTGTACAGTAAGTACACTGTGGTATTTGTGTACAGTAAGTACACTGTGGTCTTTGTCATCCAATACACCAATAATTTAGAATTAAAAAACAATTTATGATTTGCGAAATTTCATGATTAGAGCAGTAAAAAAAAGTACCATAACAAGAAAATAACTACTTGAATACTTAAGGGGAGATATCCACTTGAGGGATTTTTTCTTGACCCCTTTCTCCCTCATGTCTAGCTCCATTGCTTTTGAGATTTTAAGACGTTTGCCCCATTAGTTTGGTGATTTTTAAGAATTTCCGCCCCATTCTTTCAATTTTAAGACCTTTCGTGCCATTTAGGTGTCGATTTTATCCTGGCGAGCGATAGCGAGCCTGTAATTTAAGAGTAATCGGCCTTCGGCCGGGACATTTTTCTACCGAAAAATGTACAAATTTATCTTGAAAGGGGGTCAAGGGGGTGAAATTTTAAGATTCCTGGAGGAGTAGGAAACAAACTAGAAACCTCCCCTTAATGTCCATGAAGTGCATCAAGAGATATACCGGCAGGAGAAAAATGAAGATACTTGTTTATGGAGATGAAGTTTAATTACAGAATTGAGGACAAACTTGAGGGGAAATTATATATACATACATTTATCAAGAGCATACACAAATTATATATACATACATTTATCAAGAGCATACACACATTATATATACATACATTTATCAAGAGCATACACAAATTATATATACATACATTTATCAAGAGCATACACAAATTATATATACATACATTTATCAAGAGCATACACAATTATATATACATACATTTATCAAGAGCATACACAAATTATATATACATACATTTATCAAGAGCATACACAAATTATATATACATACATTTATCAAGAGCATACACAAATTATATATACATACATTTATCAAGAGCATACACAAATTATATATACATACATTTATCAAGAGCATACACAAATTATATATACATACATTTATCAAGAGCATACACAAATTATATATACATACATTTATCAAGAGCATACACAAATTATATACATACATTTATCAAGAGCATACACAAATTATATATACATACATTTATCAAGAGCATACACAAATTATATATACATACATTTATCAAGAGCATACACAAATTATATATACATACATTTATCAAGAGCATACACAAATTATTATACATATTTATCAAGAGCATACACAAATTATATATACATACATTTATCAAGAGCATACACACATTATATATACATACATTTATCAAGAGCATACACAAATTATATATACATACATTTATCAAGAGCATACACAAATTATATATACATACATTTATCAAGAGCATACACAAATTATATATACATACATTTATCAAGAGCATACACAAATTATATATACATACATTTATCAAGAGCATACACACATTATATATGCATACATTTATCAAGAGCATACACAAATTATATATACATACATTTATCAAGAGCATACACAAATTATATATACATACATTATCAAGAGCATACACAAATTATATATACATACATTTATCAAGAGCATACACAAATTATATATACATACATTTATCAAGAGCATACACACATTATATATACATACATTTATCAAGAGCATACACAAATTATATATACATACATTTATCAAGAGCATACACAAATTATATATACATACATTTATCAAGAGCATACACAAATTATATATACATACATTTATCAAGAGCATACACATTATATATACATACATTTATCAAGAGCATACACACATTATATATACATACATTTATCAAGAGCATACACAAATTATATATACATACATTTATCAAGAGCATACACACATTATATATACATACATTTATCAAGAGCATACACACATTATATATGCATACATTTATCAAGAGCATACACAAATTATATATACATACATTTATCAAGAGCATACACAAATTATATATACATACATTTATCAAGAGCATACACACATTATATATACATACATTTATCAAGAGCATACACACATTATATATACATACATTTATCAAGAGCATACACAAATAAACAAAAATAAAACAAGTGATATTGCAAAACGTAATAATGACACGCGTGGTTGAAGAGGTAAGTCTATAAAAAGGACACTGCAATTAAGGGGAGATGTCCACTTGAGGGATTTTTTTCTTGACAACCTTTCTCCCTCATGTTTAGCCCCATTGTTTTTCTAATTTTAAGACGTTTGCCCCATTATTTTGACGATTTTCTTTCGATTCTCAATTTTAAGACCTTTCGTGTCATTTAGGTGTCGATATTATCCTGGCGAGCGATAGCGAGCCTGTCATTTAAGGGGAACCGGCTTTCAGCCGGGACATTTTTCTACCGAAAAATGTAAAAATTTATCTTGAAAGAGGCTCAAGGGGGTGCAATCTTAAGCTTGATGGATATCTAGGGACCAAACTAAAAACCTCCCCTTAATGTGGACGAGCTGTCAGTTGAAAGAGGTTCGGGGGAAGTCACAAAGGTAATGAGGGGAACAAATTATAATGGGGAGATGAATGAATTCTTAATTAGATATGTGAGTGACTGAGTGTACTGATCCTTGAGATATTTATATCATTTATATAAAAGTTACATGCATAACAAGGGTACCATGCCATCTCAACCAGTAGACCATTTCAACCAGTAGCTCTCAACCAGTGCCAAATTAACCCAGACCAACCAAACCAGTACCAAAATATAGTACTAACCTAACCTAACCGTATTGGTTGATTTGGTACTGGTTGAGAGCTACTGGTTGCAATGGTCTACTGGTTGAGTTGACCGGTCACCATAACAAGGTCAACGGCACTACCTCTCCTCGTGAAATTAAGGGGGGGTGACCTGTTTTTTTGTCTGTCCTTTTCTATCTTTCTCTGGCTTACTGTATATCCATTTGGCCCCATTCAGCCTACTGTTTTAAGACGTTTATCCTCATCCAGGTGTCATTTTTTTACTGGTGAGCGGTAGCGAGCCAGCATATTTTTTTATTTTTGTTTGACAGCAGGCTAAATTTTTAAATTTTTCGATAGAAAAATGTCTCCGGCGAAGCCGGATTTCTTCATATAATGCTGGCTCGCTATCGCTCGCCAGGAAGAAATCGACACCTAGATGGGGATAAACGTCTTAAAATAGTTAGCTGAATGGGGCCGAATGGATACAAGCCAGAGAAAGAGAGAAAAGGACAGAAATAACAGCCAGCAGGTCACCCGCTTAATAAAGTCTGACGAATATGGAGTACCTTTCGGTAGTGGTATAATATGGGTGACTAGTTTAAGGGAGCCCACCTCGCTTTTTTTCTCTGTCTCTCCCTCTCTCTTTGGCTTGTATCCATTCGGCCCCATTCAGCCTACTGTTTTAAGACGTTTACCCCCATCCAGGTGTCAATACTTTCCTGGCGAGCGGTAGCGAGCCAGCATATATATATTTTTGTTTTGACAGCAAGCTAAATGTGTACATTTTTCGATAGAAAAATGTCTCCGGCGTAGCCGGATTTCTCCATACAATGCTGGCTTGCTATCGCTCGCCAGGAAGAAATCGACACCTGGATGAGGATAAACGTCTTAAAACAGTTGGCTGAATGGGGCCAAATGGATACAAGCCAGGGAAAGAGAGAAAAGGAGAGAAAGATCAAACAAAAAAGCCGGTGGTCCCCCTTAAGCACGGGGATGGGCTCAGTCTCCCTTTACTCCAACGCAAATTAACAGAGGGGAGGAGAGATAAAACCCCAATACATAAGATTATCGCAACACAAATCTACCTCACTTAAAAATCATCTGGAGATAGTCAAAACCAAAATAAAATGTGTGTGTCTCTTGCTTAAGAATATGTATTGCATTTAGTCTTTATTTCCTACTACAAGAGAGATTGGCTGCATACATACATACATACATACATACATACATACATACATACATACATACATACATACATACATACATAGTTGGCCACTAACAGAACTTGGCCGAACACAAACTCGGCCATAAAGGTAATATAACCTAACCTTTAATTAAGCTAGAGTACCCCTAGCTAATGTAGAGTTAACCTAAGCTAGAGTACCCCTAGCTAATGTAGAGTTAACCTAAGCTAGAGTACCCCTAGCTAATGTAGAGTTAACCTAAGCTAGAGTACCCCTAGCTAATGTAGAGTTAACCTAAGCTAGAGTACCCCTAGCTAATGTAGAGTTAACCTAAGCTAGAGTACCCCTAGCTAATGTAGAGTTAACCTAAGCTAGAGTACCCCTAGCTAATGTAGAGTTAACCTAAGCTAGAGTACCCCTAGCTAATGTAGAGTTAAACTAAGCTAGAGTACCCCTAGCTAATGTAGAGTTAACCTAAGCTAGAGTACCCCTAGCTAATGTAGAGTTAACCTAAGCTAGAGTACCCTAGCTAATGTAGAGTTAACCTAAGCTAGAGTACCCCTAGCTAATGTAGAGTTAACCTAAGCTAGAGTATCCCTAGCTAATGTAGAGTTAACCTAAGCTAGAGTATCCCTAGCTAATGTAGAGTTAACCTAAGCTAGAGTACCCCTAGCTAATGTAGAGTTAACCTAAGCTAGAGTACCCTTAGCTAATGTAGAGTTAACCTAAGCTAGAGTACCCCTAGCTAATGTAGAGTTAACCTAAGCTAGAGTACCCCTAGCTAATGTAGAGTTAACCTAAGTTAGAGTACCCCTAGCTAATGTAGAGTTAACTTAAGCTAGAGTACCCCTAGCTAATGTAGAGTTAACCTAAGCTAGAGTACCCCTAGCTAATGTAGAGTTAACCTAAGCTAGAGTACCCCTAGCTAATGTAGAGTTAACCTAAGCTAGAGTACCCCTAGCTAATGTAGAGTTAACCTAAGTTAGAGTACCCCTAGTTAATGTAGAGTTAACCTAAGTTAGAGTACCCCTAGCTAATGTAGAGTTAACCTAAGCTAGAGTACCCCTAGCTAATGTAGAGTTAACCTAAGCTAGAGTACCCCTAGCTAATGTAGAGTTAACCTAAGCTAGAGTACCCCTAGCTAATGTAGAGTTAACCTAAGCTAGAGTACCCCTAGCTAATGTAGAGTTAACCTAAGCTAGAGTACCCCTAGCTATGTAGAGTTAACCTAAGCTAGAGTACCCCTAGCTAATGTAGAGTTAACCTAAGCTAGAGTACCCCTTGCTAATGTAGAGTTAACCTAAGCTAGAGTACCCCTAGCTAATGTAGAGTTAACCTAAGCTAGAGTACCCTTAGCTAATGTAGAGTTAACCTAAGCTAGAGTACCCCTAGCTAATGTAGAGTTAACCTAAGCTAGAGTACCCCTAGCTAATGTAGAGTTAACCTAAGCTAGAGTACCCCTAGCTAATGTAGAGTTAACCTAAGCTAGAGTACCCCTAGCTAATGTAGAGTTAAACTAAGCTAGAGTACCCCTAGCTAATGTAGAGTTACCCAAATCCAATCCTACCGACTCTTCCCCGCGATCTAGTTTCTTACCAGTTCTCCTGATGCCCTTGTCTATAGATCCTTCCTATCTTGCTAAGGGTAACAATTTTAAATGATTCATCTGACTGTAGTGGTTAAGGGGAGGTCTCCACTTTGAGGGATTGTTTTCTTGACCCCTTTCTCCCTCATGTTTAGCCCCATTGCTTTTTATATTATGAAATGTTTGCCCCATTAGTTTAGCGATTTTAAGAACTTTCACCCCATATTAAGACCTTTCGTGCAATTCAGGTGTCTATTTTATCCTGGCGAGCGATAGCGAGCCTGTAATTTAAGAGGAACCGGCCTTCGGCCGGGAAATTTTTCTACCGAAAAATGTACAAATTTATCTTGAAAGGGACTCAAGTGGGTGTAATTTTAAGGTTGATGGAGGTCTAAGGAACAAACTAAATACCTTCCCTTAAAGCGTCTGAGATAATTGGACCTTGACTATACACAAATGCCAAGTTATTTGGACCGGTGAAGCTAATAAACATGAACCAAAGACGGAGATACGAGCAACACGTGTGCTAAAAATGGGGTACGGATGTTTGAAAGAAAAATATCATGGAGAACTTCATGTATCCTCTAATTGTAGGTTGGGGGGAACATAAAATTAAGGTGGAAATGTTGATGTAGGAATTTATATAATACAAATATAAACAAAAATAGGGAGAGAGAGAGAGAGAGAGAGAGAGAGAGAGAGAGAGTGTGAGAGTGTGAGAGTGAGTGTGGGAGAGATGACATGAGTGAGAGAGGCCAGGTGCGTTACCCTCCCACTAAAAATAAAACCCCGGCCGTTAGAGAAAACCCTTAAAAACGCCCCCATCGGCCTGCAGATCAAAGGTAAATGGTTCGGCCGGCAAGGTTCGGAGGGACGGCCAGGGTTCCTACTGTTTATATCCTCACACTCTTACTAACTGGAGTCATTTATATTATGTTTATGTATAGGTCATGGGTGGGTAGGGTTGGCTAAATATGTGTATGTATAGGTCATGGGTGGGTAGGGTTGGCTAAATATGTGTATGTATAGGTCATGGGTGGGTAGGGTTGGCTAAATATGTTTATGTATAGGTCATGGGTGGGTAGGGTTGGCTCAATATGTTTATGTATAGGTCATGGGTGGGTAGGGTTGGCTAAATATGTGTATGTATAGGTCATGGGTGGGTAGGGTTGGCTAAATATGTTTATGTATAGGTCATGGGTGGGTAGGGTTGGCTCAATATGTTTATGTATAGGTCATGGGTGGGTAGGGTTGGCTAAATATGTGTATGTATAGGTCATGGGTGGGTAGGGTTGGCTAAATATGTGTATGTATAGGTCATGGGTGGGTAGGGTTGGCTAAATATGTTTATGTATAGGTCATGGGTGGGTAGGGTTGGCTCAATATGTTAGGTATAGGTCATGGGTGGGTTAGGGTTGGCTAAATATGTGTATGTATAGGTCATGGGTGGGTAGGGTTGGCTAAATATGTTTATGTATAGGTCATGGGTGGGTAGGGTTGCTCAATATGTTTATGTATAGGTCATGGGTGGTAGGGTTGGCTAAATATGTGTATGTATAGGTCATGGGTGGGTAGGGTTGGCTAATATGTTTATGTATAGGTCTATGGGTGGGTAGGGTTGGCTAAATATGTGTATGTATAGGTCATGGGTGGGTAGGGTTGGCTAAATATGTTTATGTATAGGTCATGGGTGGGTAGGGTTGGCTAAATATGTTTATGTATAGGTCATGGGTGGGTAGGGTTGGCTCAATATGTTTATGTATAGGTCATGGGTGGGTAGGGTTGGCCTAAATATGTTTATGTATAAGGTCATGGGTGGGTAGGGTTGGCTAAATATGTTTATGTATAGGTCATGGGTGGGTAGGGTTGGCTCAATATGTTTATGTATAGGTCATGGGTGGGTAGGGTTGGCTAAATATGTTTATGTATAGATCATGGGTGGGTAGGGTTGGCTAAATATCGGTGATTTATTTGTCTGAACGTGAGTGATAAGGGTCACCTCTGTTGTTATTTATATTTATATATGTTATAGTAAAATTATTTACATGATTTACAAAGTAGTGCTAGTAAACTGAACAAATTACTGAGCCTTTTGAGAGTAGGTACACAATACTATAACATTATCAAGTTGACGTAATGGAAAACAAATCATATACAAAATATGGTAATAAACAACCTACACAAAAATACCAGCAGATATTCTTACATTGAAAGGTGAAGATGATACTAGTTTTGTTTTTGTTCCTATGTGTATGAGGGAGACAAAAGGCAGGCTGCCCGTATGTTGCTTCTACACCACCAATATAATTACCAATAGCGATACCATCAACTACTACGTCAACAAGGAAAGAAATATTACCGAGAACAGCGACATAACACCCACCCACCCACCCACCCACCCACCCACACACGACAGCAACAACTTATTGTTCCAAGTAAAGGTGTTTCTAGTTAGATTGTATCACCCACCATATTCACACTACCTACAATATCTTTATCGTTACATTATTGCATTTAAATTAATTCCCCAGCACTCGCATAACACCAGTATCTCCACACCTACCACACCTGGCACTACCACACCAGTATCTCCACACCTACCACACCTGCCACTAACACACCAGTATCTCCACACCTACCACACCTGGCACTACCACACCTACCACACCTGGCACTACCACACCAGTATCTCCACACCTACCACACCTGGCACTACCACTCTTGCAATATACAAAGGATTGCGAACGGCAACAGGTCGACTGATCTAATCGAGGCTGCTTGTTTTTTAAGTAAATGGAGAAATGGCACATACAGTATGTGCACAACTTAATTTACTTTACTTTATGTATGTTCAACTATGACATTTGCTAGGTGGGGGTTTGAGTGCATGAATTTATCTAGACGTTTTTTGAAGGACGATCCAGTTTCACAATTAACCCATTCATTACCGGTGGCATCCTTTTTATTATATTCGGGCAATGATTAAGAGATTATATTCAGTATATAAAGGGCCTACAGTAATTCACAGGCTTCGAACTATCTCACTTAACCTCTTTTACTATCACAGATCCTTCTGAAGCTGCACAAAATGGTCTAAATATCGGTAGAATATAAAGACGTCGCTGGTACAGTAGGAGTTAATATAAAGACGTCGCCGGTACAGTAGGAGTTAATATAAAGACGTCGCCGGTACAGTAGGAGTTAATATAAAGACGTCGCCGGTACAGTAGGAGTTAATATAAAGACGTCGCCGGTACAGTAGGAGTTAATATAAAGACGTCGCCGGTACAGTAGGAGTTAATATAAAGACGTCGCCGGTACAGTAGGAGTTAATATAAAGACGTCGCCGGTACAGTAGGAGTTAATATAAAGACGTCGACGGTACAGTAGGAGTTAATAACTTCTCGTGACAGCTTATTCATCATGTTCACGATGCGGTTGATAAAGAAATGCTTAGCTTGATCTGATTTGAATCGCTGCCCAACAATCTTGAAACCATTTCTCCCGGTGTAATTTGACTGGTCAACTGTGAAGTACTTGTGAAAATATCATAGCCTTTGGAGGTTTTTGTATATTTCACTTAAATCTCCCTCCTTTCTGCAGTTTGTCAGGGTTAACAGGTTCAGTTCCTTGAGACGCTACTCTTACGGTACATTAATCAACATTACCAGTGCTGCTTTACTTATCACTACTATCTATCACAACTATGGTACTACACTAGTTTGACTATTTATAGCACTAAGCCGATGGGTGGGGTCGTAATGGCCATGGAGGTATAGAGACTTATTCCAGCAATTGACAGGTTTCAAACTAGAGGAGAATATCCCGTAGAGTATCACGCTTGGTGTTGCTCTCCTTATTGGCTTGATGTGGCAGGGGGTGCTGATGTGTGTGTGTGTGTGTGTGTGTGTGTGTGTGTGTGTGTGTGTGTGTGTGTGTGTGAGAGAGAGAGAGAGAGGATGAGGATAAGACAAGCAAAGGATTAGCTAAATGTAAAGGTAAAGCTTAGTTTCATGATGACAATTAGAAGGTCTAACTTTGAATAGGTGTTGGGGATGAAATATATAACTACTGTAGATTAAGGGGGGTGACCTGCTTTTTGTTATTTCTGTCCTTTTCTCTCTTTCTCTGGCTTGTATCCATTCGGCCCCATTCAGCCAACTATTTTAAGACGTATATCCCCATCTAGGTGTCGATTTCTTCCTGGCGAGCGATAGCGAGCCAGCATTATATGAAGAAATCCGGCTTCGCCGGAGACATTTTTCTATCGAAAAATTTACAAATTTAGCCTGCTGTCAAACAAAAATACAAAATATGCTGGCTCGCTACCGCTCACCAGTAAAAAAATTACACCTGGATGGGGATAAACGTCTTAAAACAGTGGGCTGAATGGGGCCAAATTGATACAAGCCAGAGAAAGATAGAAAAGGACAGAACAAAAACAGGTCCCCCCCCCCCCCCCCTTAAATCAAATTATAGTTTAAATATATAAAACCGGTTACATGTAAGATAATAAGTACGGGGAGGATGAGGAGAATTAAATTGTCAACTTGGTACCGCTATTTCCAGAAGAAAATTTGTTCAGATAACGGAAGATCCTCGAAATACAAAATTAACAATTATGCCAGTGCAGACAAATTGCTGAACTAAAACATGACCAAACTAATCACATTAAGGAAAGTGTTAAGGGGAGATATCCACTTGAGGGATTTTTTTCTTGACCCCTTTCTCCCTCATGTCTAGCCCCATTGCTTTAGAGATTTTAAGACGTTTGCCCCATTAGTTTGGTGATTTTTAAGAATTTCCGCCCCATTCTGTCAATTTTAAGACCTTTCGTGCCATTTAGGTGTCGATTTTATCCTGGCGAGCGATAGCGAGCCTGTAATTTAAGAATAATCGGCCTTCGGCCGGGACATTTTTCTACCGAAAAATGTACAAATTTATCTTTAAAGGGGGTCTAGGGGGTGAAATTTTAAGATTCCTGGAGGAGTAGGAAACAAACTAGAAACCTCCCCTTAAGCATAGTTTTGAAGAAAAACTAATATTGAATATGTATTGTTATATATTATTCTAAAGCGAGAGAATGACCAAGAGGGTGTACGAGAGCGAGGTGGAGGGACAGAGGGGGAGAGGTAGACCGAATATGAGGTGGAAGGATGGAGTGAGGAAGTACATGAACGAAGGCGGTGCTGGTTGGGGGGAGGGGCGTCGACTGACTGGGGACAGAGGTGCATGGGGGCGGTTCGTTCGTGGCCACCCCCTCCGGGGATCACGGCGTCAGGCAATAGATAGATAGATAGATATATTATTCTGAAAGAGATGAAAATAGAAGGTGAATAGAGATAAATTGCGTCTCAGTTGGCCTATTGGTTTATAGTCCATGTTATTGTTTACGACAGCCCATCAGCAGATAACTCTTCCCTCCTCGCCAGCCCTACCCACCCTCGCCTTTCTTACGCCTCCATCTTCCCTCTCTCTTCCTTTCCCTCGTTCCTCTCGTCTCACTTTTAAGGGGAGGTTTCCACTTAAGGGATTTTTTTTTCTGGACCCCTTTCTCTCTCATGTTTAGCCCCATTGCGTTTTAGATTTTAAGACGCTCGCCCCCTTTACTTTGGCGATTTTAAGAACTTTCGCCCCATTTCTGTAAATTTTAAGAACTTTCGTGCCATTTAGGTGTCGATATTTTCCTGGCGAGCGATAGCGAGCCTGTAATTTAAGAAGAACCGGCCCTTCGTCCGGGAAATTATGTCTACCGAAAAATGTACAACTTTCTACCTGAAAGGGGATCTAGGGGGTGTAATTTTAAGTTTGATGGAGGTCTAGGGAACAAACTAAATACCTCCCCTTAATGAGCGTCTATGTTCCTTCTCAATCCACCTTTTATCTTGTTATTCTCTCTCTACTGATTAGTTTATAATTATATTCTCACGCTCATTGCCTTCCGTTCCGACTACGGTTTCTACCATTATCGTTTGATAGGCTTCGGGTTTCCTTCTCATATCTTGCCATCTTCTCTTTTGGGTTTTGTTTTTTCCCCCCCACAAGGCTAAGGTTTCTCCTATTCCTTTTGATAAACCTTTAAATGTCTTTCCCTTTCGTAAGCTTCCATACGTACTACTGGCTCACTTCCTCTTGGTCTTAAGGGGAGGTTTCTAGTTTGTTTCCTACTCCTCCAGCAATCTTAAGATTTCACCCCCTTGACCCTCTTTCAAGATAAATTTGTACATTTTTCGGTAGAAAAATTGTCCCGGTCGAAGGCCGACTACTCTTAAATTACAGGCTCGCTATCGCTTCGCCAGGATAAAATAGACACCTAAAATGGCGACGAAAGGTCTTAAAATTGACAGAATGGTGCGGAAAAAAAAAATTCTTAAAAATCACCAAACTAATGGGGCATACGTCTTAAAATCTCAAAAGCAATGGGGCTAGACATGAGGGAGAAAGGGGTCAAGAAAAAGTCCCTCAAGTGGAAATCTCCCCTTAATAGGCATTTATATCCCATCCTCTTTCTCCCTATAAGCCGATACCATCTCTCCCTGTTTTCCCTGCAGGCAACGGTTTTACTTTTTTTCTTGATAACCCTCATTCCGGCTTTCACCTCTCTCCCCACAGGCTGTATTCTCCCCACGGGCTGTATTCTCCCCACAGGCTGTATTCTCCCCACAGGCTGTATTCTCCCCACAGGCTGTATTCTCCCCACAGGCTGTATTGCTACCCCACAGGCTGTATTCTCCCCACAGGCTGTATTCTCCCCACAGGCTGTATTCTCCCCACAGGCTGTATTCTCCCCACAGGCTGTATTCTCCCCACAGGCTGTATTCTCCCCACAGGCTGCGCCTTCATCCCCACAGCCTGTATATCCCCACAGGCTGTATTCTCCCACAGGCTGTATTCTCCCCAGCAACCCGGTATTCTCCCCACAGGCTGTATTCTCCCCACAGGCTGTATTCTCCCCACAGGCTGTATTCTCTCCACAGGCTGTATTCTCCCCACAGGCTGTATTCTCCCCACAGGCTGTATTCTCTCCACAGGCTGTATTCTCCCCACAGGCTGTATTCTCTCCACAGGCTGTATTCTCCCCACAGGCTGTTCTCTCTCACCCACAGGCGGTAGTCTCTCCACCTAGCTTGTAATTCTCTCCACAGGCTGTATTCTCCCCACAGGCTGTATTTTCCCCACAGGCTGTATTCCCTCTTGATAATATACGAGTATGTATCTTGTATTTCTTTCAACTTCCATCTTCTTTCTCTCTTTCTTATCCCCAGGCTACATGTTCTCTCTCTCTCTTTTCATAAGTGTATTTATAATTCCTTCTCATTTCATCGTTTATTATCCTGCCATACCTCACTTCATTTGAATAAATGTAACACGTATATATTTCACCCCCCTTTTGCCCCATAGCTTATGTTCTGGGTGTGGTGTCCCGAGTTCGAATCCCGGGAGGACCATATGCTTTCCTTAGTTTATTCAAGTGCATTGGGGTTTGTAACTGATGATTAATGTTAAGAACGTGGTGTTACTTTATCTCTCATCTCTCTTTCCTACATACAGACTGCAGTGATTTATCATGTTACCCTTTCCTCCACTCGCCATCCCTCTCCTCTCCTTTCTTCACAGGCTACAATCTCTACGGCCACTCTTGACAAATGTATATATTCACCCCCTCCCATTTCCAATCTCTACGGCCACTCTTGACAAATGTATATATTCACCCCTCCTATTTCCAATCTCTACGGCCACTCTTGACAAATGTATATATTCACCCCCTCCCATTTCCAATCTCTACGGCCACTCTTGACAAATGTATATATTCACCCCCTCCCATTTCCAATCTCTACGGCCACTCTTGACAAATGTATATATTCACCCCTCCTATTTCGCTCTCCCTTCCTTCGATATACTGTAGACTCCAGGGTTTCTTCCTCTTGATACTCTGCAATGTTAAGGGGGGTGACCTGCTTTTTGTTATTTCTGTCCTTTTCTCTCTTTCTCTGGCTTGTATCCATTTGGCCCCATTCAGCCAACTATTTTAAGACGTTTCCAATCATCCCCACTTTGACAAATGTTGTGATTTCTTCCTGGCGAGCGATAGCGAGCCCGCAGATATAAGAAATCCGGACTTCCGCCGGAGACATGTTTCTATCGCAAAAAAATGTACAAATTTAGCCTGCTGTCAACAACATAACAAAATATGCTGGCTCGCTACCAGCTACACCAGTAAAAATTGACCCCTGGATGGGCATAGGCGTCTTAAAACAGTACAGCTGAATTGGGGGGAGGGCGGGGGGGGGGGGGGGATGGGGGGGGGGGGGGGGGGGGGGTGGTGGGGCGGGGGGGGCCAAATGGATACAAGCCAGAGAAAGATAGAAAAGGACAGAACAAAAACAGGCCACTCCCCTTAATCTCCCCCCTTCCCCCCAATAACCTCTGTCCTCTCCTTCCCTATTATGCTGTTGGTCGTACTCTTCCTCTTGACATACTAGGCACTATAATAGTCCTTGTCCTTGTGTTTCTACCTAGCTGCTCCTCCATTGTATTTAGCCCATTCCATATTGTTGTTCTTCCTTCGTAAAGTAGACGTTCCCTCCATGCCCATATATTTCCATCCTTTGCTTGTGTTTTCTCTCCTGCACATCAATCCTTACCTTGATTGTCTCATTTGTTTTTCTTTCTAAATTGATCTGGTTCGTTTCCAAAATGTTGTTGTTCTCCTCAAAGTTACTTGTAACACACACACACACACACAACGCACGCTCACGCAGTCCCCCCCGAGCACCCCTCCCCCCCACACCACCCCAGCCCACTGCCACACGAGCGAGACGGTGGCGACGGCTCAGCCACCCACACACACACACACACACACACACCACACACACCCCCACACACCCCACCCACCCTGCAACCACGATTATCGTGATCTCGATCACCCTACACACACCCACCCCGCCACCACCCCAATAGAACACAGCCCGTAGCCTATTATGTATAGCTCTTCAGTCTAACACACGAGGGTCGGGGTTCAATCCCCGGCCGGGCGGGCTAGAGCAAATTGGCTTGTCTCCTGTCATTGTGATTAGCCTATATTCACCTAGCTGTAAATTTAGTAACCTGGAATAAGTGGACGACGTTGTTGACGTCCCATCTGGGGTTGGCAAAAATGGTACAACCCGGCGAGATGGGTATCCTATGGTTCACCCACCAAGCTGATGGCTCCCTAAGCCTTCGGGCGAGACGGTACCGTCTATAGTGAGAATGGTACCATACAGATCCACCCTATAGCCTTCGTTTCCGATGTCGCTAATTGGCTAAAATACAGACTACACCCACAGATCCACATCCAGTCCACACCATACAAACAAAAAACACTTAACCTGCATTTCACCGCAATTACATTCCCGGTTAAGGAGGCGCGATCATAATGAGCTTAGCTCGCATTGTGCGTGGATTCCCCTTGACGAACAAGTAACTGAGTAACACACACCCACTCACAGCACCCACAACCCACCCACCCCACACCCACACACCCACCCACCCATACACCCACACACACACACACACACTGCCCAGGTACGGGCTCATTAAATTATATAAAATATTGAATATGGCCGTGTCGGTTACAGAACACCGGTATCTATACTACTATTGAATATGGCCGTGTGGTTACAGAACACCGTATATATACTTACTATTGAATATGGCCGGGTGGTTGCACGAACACCGTATATATACTACTTACTATGAATATGGCCGTGTGGTGTACAGAACACCGGGGGAGGGTATATATACTCTAATTGAAATATGTAGCCGTGTGGTTACAGAAACAACCAGATCTAAATAGACTACTATTGAATATGGGCCTGTGTGGTTACCAGAACACCGTATATATTAAACTAATAGTTGAATATGGCCAGTGTGGTTACAGAACAACCGTATTATACTACTATTGCATATGGCCGTGTGGTTACACAACCCGTATATTACTACTATCAGATAGGCGTGTGGTTACAGAACACCGTATCTATATCTAACAACACTGAATATGGCCGGCGTGTTTAACAGTGAACACCGTACTATACTAAACATACTATTGATATGGCTCGGGTGGTTACAGGAACACCGTATATACTACTACTTTGAATATGGACCTGGTGTTACAGAACACCGTATATATACTACTATTGAATATTCCCACGTGTGGGTTCAGAACACCGTATATATACTACTATTGACTATGGCCGTGTGTGTTACAGAACACCGTAATATATACTAACTATTGAATATGGCCGTGTGGTTACCGAACACCGTACTATACTACTATTGAATATGGCCGTGTGGTTTACAGAACACCGTCATATATAGCTACTAACTATGAAATATGGCCGTGTGGTTACAAGACACCGTATATATAGAACTACTATTGAATATTGGCCGTTGTGGGTCCAGACACCGTATATATACTACTATTGCATAATGGCCCGTGATGTGGTGACAGAAAAAACGTATATCTAATCCTACTATTGGATATTCGGGCACGTGTGTTGTACAGAACCCCGCCTATATACTACACTATTGAATCTGGCCGTGTTGGTTCCAGAACACCCGTATCTATACCCCAGATGAATATTGACTTCTGGTTCCAGAAACACCGGGGGGGGGGGAATATTACGACTATTGATATGGCCGTGTTGGGTTACAGAACACCGTAATCTACTACTATTGAATATGGCCGTTGTGGGTTACAGAACACCGTATATAATACTACTATTGAATATGGCCGTGTGGGTTACCGAACAACCGGATCATATACTACGATTGAAGTATGGCCCGTGTGGTTTACAGAAACACCGTATATA
>CM064552.1:47379787-47517582 GCA_032716605.1 Paralithodes platypus | reverse complement strand
AAAACATCATGGTGGAAAAGACAGGACGGTGAACCAAGGCAAGAAAGGCAAAGGGGAGGAGGAGGAGGGGGGAGAGAGAATGGATAAAATATTTCGAATTTGGTCCTACAACACAAACTCATATCACTTATGATTATATTTGGTCCTACAACACAAACTCATATCACTTATGATTATATTTGGTCCTACAACACAAACTCATATAACTTATGATTATATTTGGTCCTACAACACAAACTCATATCACTTATGATTATATTTGGTCCTACAACACAAACTCATATCACTTATGATTATATTTGGTCCTACAACACAAACTCATATCACTTATGATTATATTTGGTCCTACAACACAAACTCATATAACTTATGATTATATTTGGTCCTACAACACAAACTCATATAACTTATGATTATATTGGGTCCTACAACACAAGCTCATATCACTTATGATTATATTTGGTCCTACAACACAAACTCATATCACTTATGATTATATTTGGTCCTACAACACAAACTCATATAACTTATGATTATATTTGGTCCTACAACACAAACTCATATCACTTAATTTATATTTGGTCCTACAACACAAACTCATATAACTTATGATTATATTTGGTCCTACAACACAAACTCATATCACTTATGATTATATTTGGTCCTACAACACAAACTCATATCACTTATGATTATATTTGGTCCTACAACACAAACTCATATCACTTATGATTATATTTGGTCCTACAACACAAACTCATATCACTTATGATTATATTTTCACACAACGACTTATTACACATTTCAAAGAACCTCTACTTAATTATCTGTAAAAGAGCAGAATATACCCAACTATCTATATGTCAATAAGGTTTCCCATATAGAGAACAATTGATTACATTAATTTATTATAAACAGAACGAAATATATTTTTGTGGAAAAATGGCCCTGTGCCGGAAGAAACAAGATAAAAAGTGATAAAAAACTGCTTAGCGGAAAAAAAAAAAAGACAGGATGACATATCAAGGGGAGTAGGAAAAACGAGATATAGAATACGGAAGAGGGGTGGATATGATAACTATAACAGACAGAGAGAGAGAGAGAGAGGAGAGGATAGGAGAGAGGAGAGAGAGAGAGAGAGAGAGAGAGAGAGAGAGAGAGAGAGAGGAGAGAGAGAGAGAGAGGAGAGAGAGAGAGAGGAGAGAGAGAGAGAGAGAGAGAGAGAGAGAGAGAGAGAGAGAGAGAGAGAGAGAGAGAGAGAGAGAGAGAGAGAGAGAGAGAGAGAGAGAGAGAGAGAGAGAGATATCGCAGAGGAAGGGAATACAGAAATTGGAACCAAGATAGTGGAAGTGAGACCCAAGTAGCAAGTGAAGGCTTATAGAGTGGAGCAAGGAAAGACGAGAACAGTGGAGAAGAGAGAATATGAAAGGAGGGGAGGGGAAGGGAGTGTAAATGGATATCATAATAGAAAGAAAGGAATAACATACAGAAAGATAAATGGTGGAAAGCGAGAGAGTGAAAGTGAACAAAAAGGAGAAAACCAGAGAGATAGAGAGGGGAGGGAAGCATACAGAGAAAATGAACAGGATAAAAGGCCAAGTGATGGAAAGCAAAATAGTGTAAGCGAGAAAGGGACGATATAATGTAAGAAGGGAAAGAGTGGGAGAGGAGAGGGGGAAGACTACAGGGTGAACATGGGTACACGTAAGAGAGGTAAAGGAATAACACGGAGCGGGGAGAACAAGATATTATAGGAAACTGAGATAGGGTGGGAAGTCCGGAAGGAAGGAACACACGGGGGATCAATATATATATTGTACATATCACTATAATCGACAACTTTGTGTGAAGTGGTGAGATGTTAAGGACGTTGTAGATTATATAATGATATATAATACAGTAAAGGCGTGTTCATTGGCATTGCTTTGTAATTAATATATATATATATATATATATATATATATATATATATATATATATATATATATAGAGAGAGAGAGAGAAAGGGGTAAGGGGTGGGGTGGGGGTGAGAGGACGTGTAAAACAGTGAACAAACAGCCTCCACGGTCAAAACAACACGTCTATCAGTCTCTGACATTCGCTCACTACAATCCATGTTTAGACCAACAATCAAAATTTTATTTATTTATTTATACATACCGGTATATATTTTTGTTTCCCAAGTCTCAACCTTGGGACTGTATTCCTGCGATTCTTGCAAGTCCCACGATATTATCGATTGAAGGCTCGAGATGTTGAGTGCTTCATATGTGTCCAACCACCAGAGGAGCTTCAAAGGTGTTGGTTGCTTCCTTTCTGCCACACTAGATGACGACACCTTGTTTATACACGTCACTTAATTAGGAGAGAGCAGCTATACGGTTGTTCACAGCATCTGCGAATATGGTCGCGTATGTTTTATGCTATGAATTGGTGACGATATAGGGGGAACGATCAGACCATCCCAGAAAAAACCCTGACGTTTGGCATGGACTCGATCTGAGGTCTAATTGGCCTGAAGTCCACCACGCTATCCACTTTGTTATCGTTTTGGAAATACATGTAGATATAGAGGGGATGGTTACTGAAAATGCATGACCATTAGATATTAAAGAAGGGAAAGTAGGAAGCAGAAGGAATAGGATAACAATGAAGTGATGAAGAGCCAGGTGGAAATGATGGACATATTATATATATATATATATATATATATATATAGAGAGAGAGAGAGAGATAGAGAGAGAGAGAGAGAGAGAGAATAAAAGCGAAAACAAGTTCCAGAGAAAAAAATATCACGTCTATCAGTCAGGAGCATTGGGTCAGGACAATCCGGGTTTACCCAGCAGAAAGCCAACTATTGACTTTCTGGACTAGTGCCAGACAAATAACAGTAATACATACAATGCTATAAGAAAAGCGGTTAAGAGTTTTTATGAAGGGAGCAGAGCATGTGTTAGAGTAGGAAATGGTGAGTTGAGTGAATGGTTTGAGGTACAGGTAGGTTTGTGACAGGGTTGTGTAATGTCACCATGGCTGTTTGATATGTTTATGGATGGTGTGGTGAGGGAGGTGAAAATCAGAACTATGGGAAGAAGATTGGGTTTAGTAGGAAAGAATGGTAGAGATTGGGAGTTGAATAAGTTGCTGTTCGCTGATGACACAGCGTTGGTGGCGGATTCTGAGGAGAAACTGCAGCGGGTAGTCAAAGAGTTTGGTGTGGTTTGTGGAAGGAGGAAACTGAAGGTGAACGTCAATAAAAGTAAAGTAATGGTGTGTAATAGGGGTGATCGTAGGGTGAATCTAGATGTGAGGCTGGATGGGGAAATGTTGGAACAAGTAGAGTGTTTTAAATATCTAGTAGGAACAATAAGCAGGAGTGAAGGTATGAACATGGAGGTAAAACAGAGAGTGTGTGAAGGAAGGAAGGTTTTCGGAGCAATGGGAAGTATGTGGAAGACAAAAAATCTCGGAATGAAAGTAAAAAGTGCAATGTATCAAGTAATTGTTGTGCCAACAGCGATGTATGGGGCTGAAACATGAGTTCTGAAGGAAAAGGAGAGAAGAAAGCTGGATGTGATGGAGATGAGCTGCTTGAGGAGTATGTGTGGAGTTACTCGTAGAGACAGATTGAGGAATGAAGAGATACGTAGGAGAGTGGGGCAACAGGAACATTTGTCTGCCAGAGTGGACAGAAGGGTGCTGAGCTGGTATGGTCATATTGAATGAATGGAAGATGAAAGGCTTACAAAGAGAATATGAGAGTCAGATACAAGGGGAGATAGAAGGGCAGGAAGACCCCCATTAAGATGGAGAGACTGTGTAAGACAAGCTTTGGATGATAGAGGAATGACTATAGATCAGGCAAGAGAAGTGGTAATAAACAGGAATGAATGGACAATGCTTGTGAATAGATGAGTGAACACATGGTCATTTGGGGGAAGGGGTCGGGCGCAAGTTGGACTATATAATAGTCCATCAGGCGCCTGGCCCGGGGAGACGATTTATATGAAGGGTACGCTGGAAGTGTGGTGGGCGGGCTTGTGGCTTCGGCTCCGCTGCATGTCTGCCTGCCGAGATCGGAACCTCTCCGGATGGTCGTTGGCCGGGGGAGTGCTGGAGGGACCTTGGTGACCCTGGTCTCTGGGTCTTCTCCTGAATGACCTAGATGTGTGTGAATTTGTATTTTGTGTTTCTGTGTTCATTGTTTTCTGTTGTGTTTTGTGTTGTCCCTATTCTTGCTCTGTCTTGAGTCGCCCCCCCCCCCCAAAAAAAAAAAAAAAAAAAAATATATATATATATATATATATATATATATATATATAAATAAATAAATAAAAAATAAAAAAATATATAAATAAATAGGAAAAGTGGGGATTGGGCCTGAGTAAATAGATAGATATATTCCGGCAGATAAATACAGACGAAAGTAGGGTTAAGGGATCCTGTGCATATGCACATCCCAATAATATGTGTACGTACAAAAAGTAGTCCATACTAAACATAAAACTACTTCAAATGCCAGCATTCGTTGAAACCAGACAGTGGGAGCAGTTTCCAATTTGGACGGACACCCCAAAAATGGCGATAGAGTTTTTGGTATCTACACAACTACTTTTCACTTTCAATTTCGGGGACCTATTATCAGGCGAAAATGGACTAGTCGAGTATTTTTTTTACCACTATTCTTCCCTTTTCATCCAATATGATAGACTTAGCCAATAAATAAAGGTAAATCGGCCGACATTGAGTCGATAATTGGTCGGCTAAAACGGCTTCCCAGAAGCGGGGTGTGCTCAACCGCCTCAAGGGGTTCTTTACCCCTGCACTGCTTCTTGCTCTGTACAGTGCGTCCTTGTTTAGAGTACTGTTTACATGTGTGGGGAGGATCCTCTCACACAGCACTTCTAGATAAAGTAGAAAGGAAAGTCTTTCGTCTCATTAACTCCCGTCCACTCGCCAATTCTCTGCACTCTCTCTTTCTTCGCCGCAATGTCGCATCTCTCTCACTATTCTATCGCTATTACAATTATCAGTGTTCCTCAGAGGTCTCTCCGTGTAGGGCCGTAGGCTATACCACCTCCCCTACGTAGGGTACGTAGTACCCGTCTTGCAACACAATCCCACCCCTACTCTGTGCAACTCTCCAACCCAAGAGTGAAACGATACTCCAATCTTTCTTCTATTCAACAGCTGAACTCTGGAACTGTCTCCCTGAATCCAGCTTTGCCTTATCTTATGACTTAAATTGCTTCAAACTATGTATGTCCGGACATTTTGGGTCGAACATTCCTTGATTTTGGCCCTATCACTCTTTCAACTCTGGGGGAGGCACTCGTCACATGCAGTTTTTGTCTCCCTCATCCACATAGAAAAAACAAAAACAAATCTGCGGGTAATTATCAAAAGGTTAAAAAACAGTGCATTGCTAGATTAGTCCTTTGAGATCCGTGCTCCCTAACTTGTTTTTTCTTCAAGCATAAACATTACGTTATTCAAAGTGCAGTCGGGTCCAGTACATGATTAGATTGATATCCAGTTTTCGTTAAATGGATATTAATCGTGGTCATGTGCTGAACCTTTAACTGTCTTGATGGTGTAAGTTCTGTATGTGGTGTCATGGGTTCAAATTCCGGGAGGAACACATGTTTTCATTAATATAATTTGGGGGTTATTACTGTTAGGAACGATAGTACTTATTACTGATTATATTTTTGCTGCTTATATACACAAAATTCAAGCTCTGCTTGAGTGTTATAAGTTTCTATGATATTGGCTCATATTACACAAAATTCACGTGATTAAATGCATTATTGTAGAAAAAACGGTGAAGTGGGCAAAATATATATATATATTTTTCAAGTGGGGTTTATTGGAGGAAAAAAAAAAAGTGGGCAAAACCGGGTCACCCACTTTGGTGCCAACCCTGCTTTGAAGTGTTCATGGCTCACCGGTTTGGAACCATTGCCCTAACCTGAACTATTGAACAGTATCCTAACCTGAACAACTGAACACATACTTTACCCTCAAGTACTGAACATTACCCTGGCTTCAAGTACTGAACTCTAGCCTAAAGAATTGAACAGTTACCCAAGCCTATAGTACTGAACATTACCCTAACCCGAAGTACTAGATATTACCTTAACCTGAAGTAGAATATTACTCTAGCCAGAGTTACTGAACATTACTTTAACCAGAAGTATTGAGTATTACTCAAACCTGAACAGTACTACTGAATTTTACTCTAGCCTGAAGAGCTGAACATTAATCTGGCATGAACAAATTGAGCATTGCCCTAGTCTCAACTACTGAACATTATCCGAGCCTGAAGTACTGAATATATTAATTTAGGCTGAACGACTGAACATTACTCTATCTATCCTAAAGTACTACCCTAGCCTGAGCTACTAAACATTACCCTACCCAAACTGCTGAGCATTAACTTAGCCTATCGCACTAGCTTGCCCCACAAATATATTTCCTTATAAACTATAAACATAAATAAACTCTCTACTAATCTGAAGTTTTGTTGTTTTGCTTTGCAGTTCCCATCAATAATAATAGCGACCCTTATTACATCAAATATTTCGGCCGCAATAGTTTCACACTCTTTTTAACATTTCAATCAAGGTGAAAAAGAACCTTTAACAGTCGGGTGAATTTCTATAGATTCTTGCTAATCAGAACAAAATTAATCTTGCAATGACATAAAATGTGAAATATAAATTAAGGTCACTTGATTGAAAGGGATAACCAACTTGCTGTTCTCTGTGTCCCAACCATATGTTCACTGCACAACAAATACACCCGGCCACGGTTCCAACTCTTACAAAGCTAATCGTATTTTGTTACAGGCTGTTTTAACTGACTCAGTATATTAATGGCAAACAAAACGACTAAGCTTTGTCAAAGGATAATTCTTAGTCTGTACATTTTCTCTTCTACTGCTATATTCCTAAATAACTAAAATGGATTTGTATTGTCCTGCCACTCTAGTCTCGCTCTCATTTCCCTTGTGTTGATTTTGTTTCTCTTACCCTACCAACCTTGTCATCAAATACCCAGCCCAAATGTTCAGCTAGTTTTCACTGTCCATCCAAGCATGCCTTTACCTTACCTATATTGCTTTTAGCTTAATCTCTTTACTCCCCACAATCTTTGTTCTCACGTCAGCCTGGCGTCACCACGAATTGTAGTCTTTTTATTACAAGTATACACATCCCAACCTTCAACATCTCGGAGAGAAAAAAAAAATAAATAAAAAAAAAAAAATATATTGCTATCATTTAGGAAGAGTCAATCAGTAAAGAGGTACGGAAACATACAGGACGTTTCTTGAGTTACAGAAGGGAAGGCATATTTTTTCTAGACTCGTCATAATGAATAATCACGGAAGTACGGTACCTTGTCTTCAGTTTGGCTTATTTATTCTGAACAAACGCCATTAGCCTCTATTACACAGCCAATGTTTGCCCTGATGTCCCTAGCCAAGCCTAGCCTTCTTTACTCAGCCGTTGTTTTCTGTGTCCTAGCACCCGTTTTCTCTTACCCTGGCCTTCCCTGTCTATCTCCCCTAGCTCTGTCTTAACCTGTTATTATTTCCCCAATTCATCCCCAAACATTTTTTATCCTGCCCCTGTTTCCCTATTTAAACCATGTCCTCTCTCACCATGTACTGTACAGTGTATGAATAGTCGCTTCACTCTGCCTTGCTTTCTGCTCTCTCTCTCTTCAAATACTACCTCGATATATTTTGCTTTCCTGCCACTTATGTCCTTCTTTTAGCAAATTTTAACCGTTCCAACATCCTTATGATATTTGTTCAAACATGGTACTCAGTTTTGACTGCACTGTTACAACCAACTAGGTGTAAAGTCAAACACAGACAGACACGTACAGTCAAGAACACAAATGTCGACGCACCCATTTCAATCATCATCGAACGAAGGTTCAAAGATTCGAATTGCTGTAACTTTATAATACTGTTCACGACTGTACCTGTTATGGCGTTGGCTTCTTCTCTCTGACCAAGTACCTAACTCACTCTTTCACAGTCCCTTCTTCATCAATGTTCCCTAGCAGTAATTACGCTGCTTTACTGATGTTTGTTTTCCTTGGCCTTTCTAACTCTCCCCTTGTTTTCTTTACGCTAGCTCTTTCTTATCCTGTACATGTAATTAACTTTTTTATAATTGAACTAGTACTCTAATGTTACCTTGTTTTCTCTGTGCTAGCCCAACCAACTTCAACAATCCTTGTACTCACGTCAGGCAGGAGCGTCACCACCGACTAGACCTCAAGTCACACACATAACACGTACCTGTCGAAGAGGGGGGAGAAAAACAACTCATTAGTCATACAGGCGAGGCAGTCATAAGGGCGGCCCCAGGTAGCCTCAGTAATGGCACACTCGACCTTATGAGGGCTCTGGACAACAAACAACACTACCTCAGGGTTATCTTATTAAGGTGGAGTCACAATAACCTATATTCCGGCAATTTCCAATCTGCAATTTTTCTCTCTCTGCTATTTATACATTTAAGGAGGAACATTCCATGGATATTTTGCATTGGTACCGACAACTAAACTAACTGAATAACTGAATAACTAACTAACTAACTAACTAACTAATTAACTATCTCTCTCTCTCTCTCTCTCTCTCTCTCTCTCTATATATATATATATATATATATATATATATATATATATACCGGTATATATATATATACTGTATATATAAATTGTTTAGTTGGTTGTCCTATTATAAAACAAATATATGTGAAGGAGGTAGATCTAATATAATTTCATTATATTGCCATAAAAAGTGTTCATTTGACTGAGCCCTCAAGGTGACCTCATTATCGAAGCTGCAAATTCCAATCTCATTTGGTAAGCAAAAATACTCATTAAACAATTACCTCCACGTATATAATGGAAATTATATGTCATGCTATCTGAACAGGTTGACAATAATTATCTAATTAACTTTGCATCGTGTAAGTTCATATATGCAGGTCTAGGATATGGTTCTTCCAACTATACAATTATGATCTATAAACCCTAAGTTATACACCCTATATATGCTTTCCACAATAGTTTATCTTTATTAATGTACATACTTTCTTTCTAGAATACTTAATGATAAGCGGGTGTCTCTCTTGCGCCATTCCTCGTGTGCTGGTATAAACAGGGGGGGACACATTACTTATCATCACATCTACTGTATAATTTATTCCTGTGTGTATATGTTTACGCGTGTGTGTGTGTGTGTGTGTATGTGATGATGATAATAATATTATTATTAATAATAATAGCATAAACATAATAATAATCATCATTATAATAATAGCATAAACATAATAATAATCATCATTATTACTTGTATTACTATTGTATGTATGTCTACGTATGTATGTATATACCCAGGTACATACCCCATTGCTGGGGGTGGCCGACACGAGACAGAGCTCAAACAGAAACAACTTTTAAAGTTTCTATTCTCAGGGTCCGGGACCACTTTCGCGTTCCCTCGCCCGTTTATCTGTCTCGTCGAGTAGGAGAATTTTACAAGGAGAGAAGGATTCCTAGCCACCTGCCCCCACGTAATGTACTATTAATATTATCATTACTACCACTATCATTAGTGTATTCTTATTATCATTATAATTATTAGTAGTAGTAGTATTATAAACGTCTATACATAATTACATCCTATGGTTGAACATTTATACAATAAATAATTATACTAACTTACAAATACAGTACATAGCAATATATATCTATCTATCTATCTATATATATATATACAGTATATATATATATATATATATATATATATATATATATATATATATATATATAATTATATACTGTATATACAGTATACAGTATATACTGTATATATATATATATATATATATATATATATATATATGAGAGAGAGAGAGAGAGATTGATATGCAAAGTTGCATCTCTCTCACTCTTATACCACTATTACAATATTATTTGTTCAGAGCTCTCTCAGCGTATAATTATCTCCTCCCTTACGGAGAGTGGGTGGCACCGGCCTTATAACACATTCCCACTCCTAGTCTGTCCAACTCGAAAGGGTGAAACAATTTTCCAAGTCTTTTTTTCTACTCAATAAGTAAACTCTGGAACTCTTTCCCTCAATCTATTTTCCCCTCATCCTATGACTTAAACTGCTTTAAGGTCCGTTTTCCCGATATTTTTACCCTAACGTACAGTTGGTCAAAGTTCCAGCTGACCCACCCTCGCTCTGGGGCTCGCAGAATTAGCTGGCAATAATGGTGTAGTTGCCAATCAGTGGATATAATAACTTACAAAATATTTATGCAAATCTACAAACTTTGGGTGAATGTTCGGGATCATACATAGCGATGTATGCATTTGTATTTGAGATAGGCTTACTTTCCCTTGTTTAGTATAAGTTCTAACAATGATATAGCAGAAATCAGATCTACCAATCCCAATATTTGTAAGACACACCTCCTTCCTACACCAGTATTGCCAGATAATTCTGCGAGCCCCAGAGCGAGGGTGGGTCAGCTGGAACTTTGACCAACTGTACCTTGATTTTTTGTTTTTTAAAAGACCTCTGTCTACGTATTGTGAAAAACCTGTTATCCTCCGGCAAATTGTGGGGTTGAGTGAGTGAAGGGGGGGGGGGACAGTGAATGAAGGAGGATACATGTTTTTCATAATACGTGTTTTGGTTCCCTGTCACTCTTTTAATTTTGTGGGGGGGGGGGGGGGGGCGGGAGGACACTTGTTACATGCAGCATTGTCTCTTGTCTCCTTTATACACATAAGAACAATACTAATATATATGTGTACTCTGGCACTTCCCCCATTTTTCCCCGTTTTTTATTTTGTTTATTTATATTTTTTTTTCTTTTTTTTTTGGGGGGGGGGGGACTCAGCCCGAACATGGACATCACAAGACAACAGAGAAACAAAACAAAACAAATCACAAAATCACACACACATAGGTTCTCCAGGAGAAATACCCAGAGACCCAGGCCCATCAATGTTCCTCAGAGCTTTCCCAGTGTATACCACCTTCTCTACGTAGGGTATGTAGTACCCGTCTTGAAACACAATCCCACCCCTACTTTGTGCAACTCTCCAACCCAAGAGTGAAATGTTATTCTCAGTCTTTCTTCTATTCAACTGCTGACCTCTTGAATTCTCTCCCAGAATCAGTCTTTCCCTCTTCCTATGATTTAAATTGCTTCAAACTCCTTGTGTCCAGGCATTTTAGCTCGAACGTCCCTTGATTTTGGCCCCGTCACTCTTTCAACTCTGGGGGAGGCACTCGATACAGGCAGTTCTGCCTTGTCTCCCTCACTCACATAGAAACAAAAATAATAATAATAAACTAATACCTATATAACTTGAACACTCCTGCCGGTCTCCCTTCCTCTTGTACAACGGCACAATAAATGCACTCCTCCAGTCTAGTGGTACCATTGACACAACAAAGCACATATTGAATAGTCTCACCAGCCTATATATTATCACATCTCCACCCTTCTTAATACACTCGACAGAAAAACCATCCATACCTTTTGCTTTTCCCGCTCTCATTTGTCTCACTGCTTCTTTCACCTAATTTTTTCCCAATCCTTTCATTCATTCCCTGCCACCTGGGTGGCCTGGGTAACCTATCTCTATCAACCACTGCTTCTCTTCCATCTCTTACATTTAGCAAAGATTCAAAATACTCAGCATATCTTTTCCTCGCTTGAACTCCTTCCACTAGTAACTCTCCATTTGCATCTATCACCGACTCTTCCCTCTTGTGTCCTCCGTTCCTTACTTTATTTACCTCCTTCCAGAACATCTTCTTTCTTTCCTCAAAAGAGTTTGCAAGTTTTACATTTTAATTCTCATTCAACCTTTGACCCCATCTTTCTCTAATTTTCCATTTTGCCTCTCTCCTTTTCTCCTTGTACCTCTCCGATACCTCAACACTACCATCCTGTAAAACCCTCTCAAAACACTGTCTCTTCTCCTCAATTGCCCTTTTTACCGTATCATTCCACCACTCACTTTCCTTCGTGATAACTCTGCCTCCTACTTTCCTTTCACCGTATACTTCCTCTGCACTTGCTTTCACTCCTTCCTTAAACTGTTGCCATTCATCCTCTACTTCTCTCTTTTCCATCTCTCTCACTTCCATCCACTTTTAATTTAGTCTATCCTTGTACTCCCTCTCTTGTGTACTCTTTCTCTAACTCACTTTTATTACCTCTCTCTCTTCACGCTTGTCTCGCATTCTCCTGTAACTCTTAACTTTCCCTCCACCAGGTAATGATCCGACATACCCTTCGCCTCACCTCTCAACACATTCACATCCAGCAGTCTACACAATCTTTCCCTTGTCATCAACACATAATCTATCAATGCCCTCTCTACAATCTCTCCCATCACAATTCTATACCATATGTACTTGTGTATGTCCTTTTTTGACGAACGTATTACCTACACTCATTCTACACTCTCCACATACATCAATCAGTCTTTCTCCACTCTCGTTTACACCATCCACACCAAAACTACCGATATATATATATATATATATATACCGGTATACTCGGTGTCAGTAAGCGAATGTATGTGTTAACATACATATGTGCATGTCTGGTATTTGTGAGTATGTTTGTGATCAATAATATTGAGCGAACTGCATACTAAAATCAAAATTTCCTTACATTAATGCAGCACGAATGATCGTACTTGTTGTGTTTATCTTATGAATATTATATTTCTATGTGTATGAAGGAGACAAAAGGCAAAGCTGATTGGAACAATTTTCTCCCCCCTCCCCTCCCCACACACACACAGTTGAAAGAATGAAAGTGAGCCATGTTAGTGTCAAAATGTCTAGACACATGGAGCTTGAAGTAGTCTTAAGTAGTGTACGTAACATAATATATCAACATGCACTATTATAGTTCAAACCCATCCTATATTTATTATACATACAGTAGTTCCATCAACATTCTATAATTTCTTTATATGTATTATATTAATCATATTAAAACCCTATCTAATCTCCTTAATCACCATAATTAATCTAGAATTAATATAACCTCCTTATCAGCCACCAATAACACCCCCCAGGAGTACCGCCCTGTTCAGTTGGTGCCTGCATCCTCCGCCTGTCCTCTTACTATCATACTATCTTAGGAAAACATATATACAAAAACTGTTATGCCACCAGACATACAAATGAACCAAGTCTGCACACATCATCATCACGGATACAGTTATTTTTGCCCTTAATGCTAATCAAAGAAAAAGGACATAAAATACCCGAGTTTAGCGTCTTATGGATGAACTAAATGTAGTATGATCCCAGGGGGGCTAGACCGAGCACTTCCAGTCCACAAGGGTCTATACTCCTGCTTCTGCCCCTCTTCGTTTGTACCAGTTACACTATAACATGAGCCCCAAGATGCATTGACAATATCACCACTACCAGCGGCAAGATGAAGCCACAGCAGCAACAACTACTGTGGCTCATTGCAATCATTAACTGGCCTCTCATCAGCGACCAATACTGCCATCAATAATAATTATTCTGCAATCTGCAACTAAAAACTGATGCTGTAGTGGCGATTGCCTAACCATAATCTGTGATCTCAGTGACATAGGAACTAGAGCCACACCTGGACAACCCAACAAACATAAACTACTGACGACAGATAACTATCATACCTGGATGCTGAAAACTCTTACCATTGTCGCATCACCTTCGAATTATGAGACATATCCACATCCTTAATCAAAACTTGTGGTTCAGCTGTAAAGTTACCAGATAATATTCAGAATATAACTATTAAGAACAGATAATGTAACTGTCTAGGGAGTTACCTCCTAGTCAAAACCTATAATACATGAAGATAAATTGATTTTGCGGAGTTGTGACGCCAAGTGCATAGCCTACACCACGGTGAGTGCTCTAATTCTTAAAAAGCCATGGGACACTTATAAAATGTTCACAAATAAACAAAAAGTAAAAGCACTTGGGAAAAAGTTTACTTCAAGAAACCATGGGAACTATATCCTTCGCAAAAGTTTGTTTATCAATGGAGTTGAAGGAATGAAAATCATTTAAAATTACGAACCATCAGTAATAGAAACAAACAATAACAATGATTATATAATTATATACTGTATATGGTCAGCAAAGGAAAGTTAATATGTTAAAATACTAAAACACTATAAATAGTACTGTATACAAATAACAGCCTTCAAAAACAGTTGAAGGAGTCACCCCTAAAGATCTGTTGTTGTTCTTCCAATCCGTTGAAACTGGGTGGAGGTATCGGAGAGATCAAGCGAGGATTGGGAGGACAAGCAAGTTAAACCCTCCGCTAATCTCACCTTATTCTACTTTGTTCTGTGTTGTTGTTTGCTGTGTCAAACTCTACCCATCATTATGGTCCATCTTGTTCAATAATTGCCGGAACCCATTGTTTAGTTCTATAGTAATGTCTAGCTCTACAATTCAAAAAGCCTGCTCCACTTCGTTGTATGATCAACTTTTACTTCAAACAAAACCTGTTACCCAAGAAAGACCACCAAAATGTTCTGCCTTGCCCAATTCCACTTTATTATATTCAACTGAAATGTTTCACTTGAAACATAAAAATATCGCACTTCGCCGTATTATGTTTTGAAATGTCCTCTATTGTAGTTATTATTTGTTTTATCTGGTCTTAATACACTTAGTTCTATCCTGTTGCTAGGAGTAATTCTACCCTGCAAATCAGTTACCTTACTCAATTCAAATGTGTACCATTCTCATGACAATTCAATTCATCAAATATTACCATTGAACCCCATTCTATTCTCGTGTGTTCGTTTGTCTATCTATCTCTCTATCTATCTATATGCTCAGGCCCAATCCCCATTTTGGGGGTAGCCGACTCAAGACAGAGCAAGAACAGGGAAAACACAAAAACAACATAAAACAAAAAATAAACACAGATAAAAAACACAAACTCTCACACATCCAGGTCACCCAGGAGAAGACCCAGAGACCAGGGTTACCAAGGTCGCTCCAGCACTCCCCCGGCCCCTGACCACCCGGAGAGGTTCCGATCTCGGCAGGCAGACATGCAGCGGAGCCAAAGCCACAAGCCCTCCCACCACACTTCCAGGCACACCCTTCATATTAATCGTCTCCCCGGGCCAGGCGCCTGATGGACTATTATCTAGTCCAACTTGCGCCCGACCCCTTACTCCAAATGACCACGTGTTCACTCAACTATTCACAAGCATTCTCCATTCACTCCTGTCCACCACCACTTCCCCTGCCTGATCTATAGTCATTCCTCTATCATCCAAAGCCTTTCTTACACAGTCTCTCCATCTCAATGGGGGTCTTCCTGCCCTTCTATCTCCCCTTGTACCTGACTCACATATTCTCTTTGTAAGCCTTTCATCTTCCATTCGTTCAACATGACCATACCAGCTCAGCACCCTTCTGTCCACTTTGGCTGACAAATGTTCTTGCTGCCCCACTCTCCTACGTATCTCTTCATTCCTCAATCTGTCTCTACGAGTAACTCCACACATACTCCTCAAGCAGCTCATCTCCATCACATCCAGCCCTCTTTTCTCCTTTTCTTCAGAGCCCATGTCTCAGCCCCATACATCACTGTTGGCACAACAATTCCTTGATACAGTGCACTTTTTACTTTCACTCCGAGATTTCTCGTCTTCCACATACTTCCCATTGCTCCGAAAACCTTCTTTCCTTCACACACTCTCTGTTTTACCTCCACTTCCATACCTCCACTCCTTATCGTTCCTCCTAGATATTTAAAACACTCTACTTGTTCCAATATTTCCCCATCCAGCCTCACATCTAGATTCACCCTATGCTCTCCCCTATTACACACCATTACTTTACTTTTATTGACGTTCACCTTCAGTTTCCTCCTTCCACAAACCACACCAAACTCTTTGACTACCCGCTGCAGTTTCTCATCAGAATCCGCCACCAATGATGTGTCATCAGCGAACAGCAACTGATTCAACTCCCAATCTCTACCATTCTTTCCTACTAAACCCAATCCTCTTCCCATAGTTCTCCTTTTCACCTCCCTCACCACACCATCCATAAACATATTAAACAGCCATGGTGACATTACACAACCCTGTCGCAAACCTACCTTTACCTCAAACCATTCACTCAACTCACCATTTCCTACTCTCACACATGCTCTGCTCCCTTCATAAAAACTCTTAACTGCTTCTAACAAATTTCCTCCTATTTCATAAATCCTTAACACCTTCCACATTGCTTCACGGTCCACACGATCATACGCTTTTTCCAAGTCCATAAAAGCCCAAAATATCTCCTTATGCTTCTCTAAATACTTCTCGCATAACTGTCTTACTGCAAACATCTGATCCACACACCCTCTTCCCCTCCTAAAACCGCACTGTTCTTCTCCTATTGCAACTTCCGTACACTTTATTATCCTCTCTATCAACACGCTGCCATACAGCTTTCCAACCACTGACAATAAACTAATACCTCTATAACTTGAACACTCCTGCCGATCTCCCTTCCCCTTGTACAACGGCACAATACATGCACTCTTCCAGTCTATTGGTACCATTGACACAGCAAAGCACACATTGAAAAGTCTCACCAACCAATCTATTATCACATCTCCACCCTTCTTTATACACTCCACAGCAATACCATCCAAACCTTCTGCTTTTCCCGCTCTCATTTGTTTCACTGCTTCTTTCACCTCATTTTCCTCAATCCTTTCATTCATTCCCTGCCACCTGGGTGGCCTGGGTAACCTATCTCCATCCACCTCTGCTTCAATCACTGCTTCTCTTCCATCTCTTGTATTTAACAAAGATTCAAAATACTCGGCATATCTTTTCCTCACTTCAACTGGTTCCACTAGTAATTCTCCATTTTCATCTTTCACTGACTCTTCCCTCTTTTGTCCTCCTTTCCTTACTTTATTTACCTCCTTCCAGAACATCTTCTTTCGTTCTTCAAAATTCTCACTCAGCCTTTGGCCCCACCTTTCGTTTGCATCTTTTTTCGCTTCTCTAATTTTCCGTTTTGCCTCTCTCCTTTTCTCCTTGTACCTCAACACTACCATCCTGTAAAACCCTCTCAAAACACTGTCTCTTCTCCTCAACTGCCTTTCTCACCGTATCATTCCACCACTCGCTTCCCTTCCTGATACCTCTGCCTCCTACTTTCCTTTTGCCGCATACTACCTCTGCACTTGCTTTCACTCCTTCCTTAAACTGTTGCCATTCAACCTCTACTTCTCTCTCTTCCATCTCTCTCACTTCCATCCACTTTTCATTTAGTCTTTCCTTGTACTCCCTCTCTTTTTCACTCTTCTCTAACTCACTAACTTTTATTACCTCTCTTACTTCACGCTTGTCTCTTATTCTCCTGTAACTCTTAACTCTTAGCTTTCCAAGGTGTTCGTTTGTGATGTACAAATACCATTCCAAGCTCTACACAACTCAATCCTGTGCTGGTATTCTTCTTAGTATCACTATATGTTACCCTGATCGATTTGACTCAGCTCTGATCTACCCTACTTTACCAACATAGCAAATAAAATGTACATTTGATCACCTTCCTGCGATACATGTTTTTCCCATGTTCAATGGTACCACTACTACGAAGATCTGTAGCACTACCGTATCTACCTTACCATGGCTTGTCCTTCATTGATCTCCTTCGCTTCTTTGTGGCCTATTCTGTTCCGCCACATAATATGTGTTTTTCCGTTATTGACCTCTTTTCTCCTTCCACGTTATATTCTTGTAGATATACCGTTAACTCTCCTACCTTAGTCTCTCTTTATTGGCTTCATTCTTGTATAATTAATGCTACCACTTTTACTCTTGGGTGTTCTATAGCTTATTGGTTAGCGCATTCGCTTAACAAACGAAAGGGCCAGGTTTCAATTCCCAGTCAGGACGAGACTATTTGGGCGATTCTGCCAACACTCGATGCCTTTGTTCACGTAATAGTACAGTATGTAAGAAGCTGAAACTAGTTGATGCTTAAGAGGTTTTATTCAGGCAAATATACTCTGGTAACCTTGATATTATATGTTAGCCCCTGTGTACCAGGGTGGATAACTCTCCTAAGTTATAGCCACCACAGACTCCAACCCAAAATTATATGGAGAAGAACGCCGTGACCAATGACCAACAATAGTCGGACGTAAGCCCCTCAACTCATACTTTACTAACATCCTTTTCAGTTTATGTGCCATTGTTTTCTACCTTGCTAAGACTTGTCTTCAATGAACCACAATTCCGTGTATTTTAATATACAATGGAAAGGTAATACCAGAGAGAATACAACATTAATACCTGACTTCAGAAAAGCCAATTATGGTGGGTTAAGAAGAGCCCTATTAGCTGACCCTATGGTCAAAAAATTAAGTCGATCCAGGTGTCAAAATGAGTGTACCCCTTCTCAGGCACCTGTCATCTTAAGTCAGGAAGAGACGTCAACCTTGGTAGATACATACGATAATTTTATCGAGTCAGTATTCAATGCACAAAATAAATACATCCCCAAAAGAAAATTTAGATCAACACAGAACCAACCCAAATGGATGAATAATAGACTATTAGATCTTCTAGGACAAAAGAGAGGAATATATAGAAAAATTAGGAAAGGCGAAATTCACCTACTTGCTTACTATCAGAATCTATCAAGACAGGTAAAAAAGGATATTAGGAAAGAAAAAAGAAATTATGAAATTAAGGTTGCCAATGACTCAAAAAATAATCCTAAAGCTTTTTACCAACTATATAAATCCAAGGTTAGAGATGTAATTGGTCCCCTTAAAACTTCGATAGGAGAAATGACAGAAAATGATTTAGAAATGTGCAGTACATTAAATAGTCAATTTCTTTCCGTTTTCACTAATGAAAATTTGGCACAGTTTCCAGAAGTCCGTAAGGTATATAGCGATAGTATAGAAAATAGGTTAAGTACGATTACTATAAGTAGAAATGATGTGCTTAAGGAAATTGACAGACTGAAACCTCATAAATCGCCTGGTCCTGATGAGGTATATGCTAGAGTATTAAAAGAATGTAGGGATGAGTTAAGTTACCCATTAACATTTTTATTTAACAAGTCATTGGAGACAGGTATAGTTCCAGAAGCTTGGAAACTTGCAAACGTAGTTCCGATCTTCAAAAAGGTGACAAATCAATAGCATCCAATTACCGTCCCATTAGTCTTACATCAATCATAGGAAAGCTACTAGAGTCAATTATTGCTAGTAAAATTAGAAACCACTTAGATACATTTAATTTAATAATTCTTCTCAGCATGGATTCACTCAGGGACGTTCTTGCCTTACTAATTTGCTTAGTTTTTTATCAGAGGTATATGAAGCAGTAGATAATGACAAGTCATATGATATAATATATTTAGATTTCAGTAAAGCTTTCGACAGAGTCCCCCATGAGAGATTGATGAGAAAGGTTGAGGCGCATGGAATAGGTGGGGCGTTGTTGGGATGGATTAGGTCATGGCTAATTGGTAGGAAGCAGAGAGTCAGCATAAATGGTACGAAGTCAGAATGGGGAGCAGTCAAAAGTGGTGTCCCCCAGGGATCTGTATTAGGTCCTCTGTTGTTTGTTATATACATAAATGACCTTGATTTAGGTATAACTAGTAGGATAAGTAAATTTGCAGACGATACCAAAATGGGGAGAACAATTGATTCAGATAGAGATATAGAGTGCCTCCAAAGGGATCTAGATACCTTACACGAATGGTCAGTAAATTGGCAGATGAAGTTTAACATTGACAAATGCAAGGTATTAAAGACAGGGAAGCTGCATACAAATGTTAAATATAAACTAGCTAATATGGAATTAGAAAACTCGAATTGTGAGAAAGATCTAGGTGTGTTTGTTAGCAATGATTTGAAGCCTAGACAACAGTGTATAAGCGTTCGAAACAAGGCAAACAGGATTCTCGGGTTCATCTAGGAGTGTGAGTAACAGAACTGCTGATGTTATCTTAAAACTTTACTTGTCATTAGTGAGACCCCATATGGATTATGCTGTTCAATTTTGGTGTCCTTATTACAGAATGGACATAGATTCATTGGAGAGAGTACAACGTAGAATGACAAAAATGATCCATAATATTAGAAATCTTCCGTATAAAGAAAGGTTGAAGAAATTAGGCTTACATTCGTTAGAGAGACGCAGAGTTAGAGGGGATATGATAGAGGTGTTCAAGTGGGTTAGTGGGATTAACAAAGGGGACATGACAAATGTACTAAAGCTCAGTGATGGCGAAAGAACTCGTACCAATGGTTTCAAATTAGATAAATTTCGTTTCAGAAAAGATATAGGCAAATATTGGTTTGGTAACAGAGTTGTAGATGGGTGGAATGGACTACCAAGTGCTATAGTGGGATTAAAAACGTTAGGGAGCTTTAAGATAAAATTGGATAAGCATATGGACGAGAAGGGTTGGGTGTGAAGAGGGATCAGCAGGGTTGGGCCAATCAGCGCTCTGCAGACCCCGTAATCCTGCGTTAAATCTCTAACCGTTTTGGTAAGATGATCCTCAGGGTATTAGAGTGTCTAGCCTATAATTGGGATTTGTAATTGGGGTTGTGTGGGGCAGGGATCTGCCTTGCTTAGGCCAATCGGCTTTCTGCAGACTCCCATTTTCTTATGTTCTTATGTTCTTAACTACCATGTTTTATCCTACCCTAATTTCCCCTGTTGTCCTTGTCCAACTTAATGGTGGCCTGACTTGTTCATCATCCTACAATACTGTCTTCCTCTGCCCTGCCCGACCCTGCCCAGTCATGCTTATCCTATTGTATTCTCATATGATTCAGTGTAATATATTCTAGGCATGTTGTTCTAATACCTGCTCTGATTAACTTTGTCCTTCATGTATTGATCAAAGGACGCACACACACACACACACACACACACACACACCTACATATATTTTGTGATTTACCTCCATGCTGCATTTTACTTGCAGATGCTGCAAAGAGTTAATCATCCAACCGTGAACATGACCAAGCCCCTGAGATTGTGTGTCTAACTGCACTACATTTACTATATTACTGTATATCATTGACATTCATTGCATACTGGGATGGAATTTGTGCTGTACCTAGTATCAGTTCATTACCACAAAGCCCACCGAAACGTCAATAAAATACCCTCATTGTTCCCTGATTAAATAGCACTGTATGAATATTCCCATATTCAAAATATGCTATAGGGGTGCAATTCCTGGTGAGTTATCTGCTCAACAGGTGGCGTTGTGTGTGTGTAAGTGTGAGATTCCGAGTGTAGGGAGTGAGACAGTGAAGCACGGGAACGAGGTGGCTTCAGAGATGGGGTCGTTTCGGGCCATGAGTGAGCACCGTGCCTCATGTGAAGGCAAGATGGCAGGTGCTCGTTGTACTCTACGTGCTTCACTTGTCTCACTCCCTAGACTGGAACAAGACCTCACGGGCTTCACTGTTCATTGTAAAGCGGTGAATGTTAAGGCTCTCAGCCTATGCCCGAGAGGAAGTAAGTTGGAATATAGAAAAAAAAAAAAAAAAAAAAAAAAAAATACATCAGAACTGTTTTGCTATTTCAAGATAAAGCAAAGTTGTTAATCCAAACAAATATCTCTCTCTCTCTCTCTCTCTCTTAATCATTTGAGCATAAACCCAAAGACGTAATCCTAACCCTTTACAATTCCTTAGTCCGCCCTCTTCTGGAATACTGCGTTCAATGCTGGTGCCCTTATTACCAAAAAGACAAACAAGCTAGAACGAGTTCAACGTAGAGTTACCAAAATTATACCTAGCCTAAAGAACAAACCATACGAAGAGCGTCTTAGAGAATTAAATCTATTTCCTTTAACCCAGCGCAGATTAAGAGGTGACTTAATTCAAGTGTTCAAAATCATCAAAGGCATCGACAATATGAACTGTAGTAAGTACTTCACTATCGACCAATCTAATTACACGTGGGGAAACGGTTGCAAAATTATTGGTAAATCTTTTAACTCACACGAATCTAAGAATTTCTTCTTCAATCGAGTTGTCAACTTGTGGAATGGGCTTCCCCGAGACGTTATAGACTGCAGCACCGTTGATTCATTTAAATTCCGCCTAGACAAATATCTCGCATCAAACCCGCGACTGACTGCGTTTGTAAATGAATAACTTTATTTTATCCTCCCCTCAGTTACTAACCCATATGTCCCCTACTAACTTCCTAGTCCTGCCACGTTAGTGGCAGGGCAGTAGTTCCCTTTCCAATGTTCCCTTACCCACTCTAAACCACTGTTTGGACACTTGATCCTCAGTGTTTTGGAGGACAAGCAGCCTAGAAGGGTCACTAGACCTGTTGTTGCTTGATTTCCTTTGTACTCCTTTGTACTCTCTCTCTCTCTCTCTCTCTCACACATACACACACACAGTTTCTCTGCCACGACATTTTCTTCCGGACGAGAGCCGACACGAATTTGCTCTCCCGCAGAGGAAACAGAGGGAGGGGAGAGAGGGAGAGAGAGAGAGAGAGAGAGAGAGAGAGAGAGAGAGAGAGAGAGAGGAATGAAAAACACTTAGCCTATGTAAAAGGTGAATTTATAGGCAAAGCGAGAAGAAATGCATAAACAAAGGAAAAAACATACAGAACTGTCGCAAACAAATAGAGAAACAATGACAGGCACCAATATTAGTAGTTAAGCAAAAGAGATGAGTTTTACTCAACTCTACCACGCCGTGGTAGAGTTGATTGAAGCATGGACTCATATCCTGACTGTCGGTGGTTCGAGCCCGGCTGAAAGTAAAACATTTAGTAGCTCAAGCGTATTTGTTAGATATACTTAATGTGTATATATACGTATACCGGTATATGTTTTTGTTTTGCTTTTTCCTATGTGAATGAAGGAGACGAAAGGCAAAGCTCCCTGTAACAAGTGTCTCCTACAAAGTTGAAATAGTGACAGAGCCAAATTCAAGGTACGTTAGAATAAAAATGTCTGGACACACGTAACTTGAAGCAGTTCAATGCATGGGATGAGGGAAAGACATAAATATATAGTATATGTTATATAGTATTGTACAGTCAGAAACCGCAATTTATGAGACACTTTGATAGGGCCCGGACATGTGGAGCGCATCGTTTCTGGACGACAGCACGCTTTAACTATCACAAGGCCGCATACCTATGAACACACGTGTTGAACCAATAGATGCTTCACTCAGTCTGCCATGTAAAATTGTAATGCTGCTGCTATGCTATGATCCGCATTCATATATTTTTGGATATAAGAATGACAAAAATACCTTTATTACATTCCCTTACGTATCCACAGTAAATACGGACACGAATATTACCATAAGTTTAAAACAATATATAATGAAAAGAAATACTTCCACATTGCACAGTGAATGAACAGGATTTAGGTGTGTGTGTGTGTGTGTACAAAGGAGTACAAAGGAAATCAAGCAACAACAGATCTAGTGACCCTTCTAGGCTGCTTGTCCTCCAAAACACTGAGGATCAAGTGTCCAAACAGTGGTTTAGAGTGGGTAAGGGAACATTGGAAAGGGAACTAATGTCCGTGGCAGGATTAGAAAGTTAGTAGGGGACAGATGGGTTAACTGAGGGGAGGATAAAATAAAGTTATTCATTTACAAACGCAGTCAGTCGCGGGTTTGATGCGAGATATTTGTCTAGGCGGAGTTTAAATGAATCAACGGTGCTGCAGTCTATGTCTCGGGGAAACCCATTCCACAAGTTGACAACTCGATTGAAGAAGAAATTTTTAGATTCGTGTGAGTTAAAAGATTTACCAATAATTTTGCAACCGTTTCCCCGCGTGTAATTAGATTGGTCGATAGTGAAGTACTTACTACAGTTCATATTGTCGATGCCTTTGATGATTTTGAACACTTGAATTAAGTCACCTCTTAATCTGCGCTGGGTTAAAGGAAATAGATTTAATTCTCTAAGACGCTCTTCGTATGGTTTGTTCTTTAGGCTAGGTATCATTTTGGTAACTCTACGTTGAACTCGTTCTAGCTTGTTTATATCTTTTTGGTAATAAGGTGTGTGTGTGTGTGTGTGTGTGTGTGTGTAACTGAACCGATGTGTGTTGGGTTGTAAGACAATGTTCTACAGTAGGTGACACACACTGAAAACAGAAGTGTCTGCTTCATGACATACAACACAACGAACTATGCAATGTAATATTACATGTTATCATCTGGTTATGAAATTCAGGTGTGAAACGGCAATGAGTTGTCAGTAGTGATATATGGGGGGTATTACGTAATACCACACAAAGTTAAACTTCGGACGCTGATAGGTTTTTATATTCGATATTAATTTAGTAAATATTTATATAACATTAAAGGGTAAAGATCATATAAGCATCGTATCGTGATATTACGTTTAGCAATGGCTATAGATACCTTTTCAATGTTAGTATTATAGTATCTGAACTATTGTAATGTTTACATGCAACAAGGTTAATAGCATGATCAAAAATGGATGAATTATATGTGAGTACCGGTATGTGTTTAATAGTAACTACTATGGATGACGTCTGATGAATCACACAGACACACACACACATTAGGGGGAGGTGTGGCAGAGTGGTCTTGCCACTGGACCGGTAATCCAATGAACCCGGGTTCGAATCCCAATATGTCAATGGGAAGATATTATTGGGATGGAATTTGTGCTGTACCTAGTTTCAGTGCATTACCACAGCACACCGAAATGCCAAAAGAAATACCCTCATTGTTCCCTGATTAAATAGCACTGTATGAATATTCCCATATTCAAAATATGTTACAGGGGGGCAATACCTAGTGAGTTAATTACTCAATAGGTGGCGTTCTGAGAGTGAGGGTCCGAGTGTGGGGGATGAGACGGTGAACCGCAGAGGCGAAGCGGCTTCAGAGATGGAGTTGCTTCGCATGTCTCACTTCCTAGACTGGAACAAGACCTCACGGGCCTCACCGTGTTCAGCGGTGTAGTGTAAATGCTCTCAGCCTATGCCCGAGAGGGAGTAGATGGAATATAGAAAACAAAACAAAAATAATAAAAAATACAACGAAAGCCTGTTCATTCACTGCGGTTTGGTAGTGTTTCATTACATTCTTAATTATTTAATAGCTATCCTTGTTTAATGTAGATACAGGAGGGAATAATAAACTATGGCATTTTTGTCATTTATATATCAGATTCTGTAGTATGAATCGTATCGTAGCATAACAACAGTACCATAATTTTACATGGCAGACTGAGTGAAACATTTATTGGTTCGAAACGTGTGTTCGTACGTGTGCGGCCTTGTGATAGTTCAAGTGGGCTGTCGTCCAGAAACAATACGCTCCCAATGGCCGGGCCCTATCCGGGTGTCTCAGAAACTGCGGTTTATGACTGTACATATGATTTTATAATTACCTATACGGTTCATGCTTGTTTCATTTGCTTGTGATTACTATAGATATGCTTTGCAACTATAAATAATTATATTGGTTATCATATAATAATAATAGATGAAACATGTCAATATATCACTACTGTATAAAGAGGAAACCCTGATGTAGTTTGATCTATGGATGTATAATGAGGAATAAGTAACTGGCAAAGCATTCCTTGATTCCTTAGTCCTTGTACCGTGACCTGAAGATGTTTATGTGGGTGGGTGGGTGAGGTGGGGCCTGTTGCTGGGAGAATATTAAGATGACCTGTCAATAATAAGGCATACCTCTCATATCAAACCAATGCAGGGATTGGATGGATGTTTTGTTCTGAAAGGATTTAAGTCATATGTGGGCGTTCTTCAGAGGTAATTAAAGGCCAGGATTTGAGAGAGAGAGAGAGAGAGAGAGAGAGAGAGAGAGAGAGAGAGAGAGAAAGAGAGAGAGAGAGAGAGAGAGAGAGAGAGAGAGAGAGAGAGAGAGAGAGAGAGAGAGAGAGAGAGAGAGAGAGAGAGAAAGAGAGAGAGAGAGAGAGAGAGAGAGAGAGAGAGAGAGAGAGAGAGAGAGAGAGAGATAGAGAGAGAGAGAGAGAGAGAGAGAGAGAGAGAGAGAGAGAGAGAGAGAGAGAGAGAGAGAGAGAGAGAGACTGTACTGTACATTAATTAATTAATACTAAGCACCCCCACGTCTCTCTCCTCCACAGCACAATAGCCTTTAAGGGGGGTGACCTGTTTTGTTCTGTCCTTTTCTATCTTTCTCTGGCTTGTATCCATTTGGCCCCATTCAGCCTACTATTTTAAGACGTTCATCCCCATCCAGGTGTAATTTTTTTACTGGTGAGCGGTAGCGAGCCAGCATATTTTTTATTTTTGTTTGACAGCAGGCTAAATTTGTACATTTTTCGACAGAAAAATTTCTCCGGCGAAGCCGGATTTCTTCATATAATGCTGGCTCGCTATCGCTCGCCAGGAAGAAATCGACACCTAGATGGGGATAAACATCTTAAAATAGTTGGCTGAATGGACACAAGCCAGAGAAAGAGAAAAGGACAGAAATACCAAAAAGCAGGTCACCCCCCTTAAGTGTTATAAGTTACATATACTACATACGGTACCTTACAATACAAAGCAGGTCACCCCCCTTAAGTGTTATCAGTTACATATACTACATACGGTACCTTACAATACAAAGCAGGTCACCCCCCTTAAGTGTTATAAGTTACATATACTACATACGGTACCTTACAATACAAAGCAGGTCACCCCCCTTAAGTGTTAAGTTACATATACTACATACGGTACCTTACAATACAAAGCAGGTCACCCCCCTTAAGTGTTATAAGTTACATATACTACATACGGTACCTTACAATACAAAGCAGGTCACCCCCCTTAAGTGTTATAAGTTACATATACTACATACGGTACCCTACAATACAAAGCAGGTCACCCCCCTTAAGTGTTATAAGTTACATATACTACATACGGTACCTTACAATACAAAGCAGGTCACCCCCCTTAAGTGTTATAAGTTACATATACTACATAAGGTACCTTACAATACAAGATACGAATCAGACCAAGTAGAACTCCTAAGAACACTTGATAAAACTGGTTAAATATTCAAAGTGAAGGATATCAGTTATCGACAATATATCCATATAAACGATAAACATTCATACAATATCATATGGTTTCCTCAAGACGTTCCGAGATGGTGCCAGATTATCAAGATATTTATATACGGCAAATAAGACGACCTTATATATATATAAATATAGTGTTTGAGTGTGTGTGTGTTTGTGTGTGTGTGTGGCTGTTCTGTAGTGGGTATGTATATATAACCACTGCCAAGCATCCTGTTGTACCAGTTTGACCTGTAAGCGAGAGGTTGTCATAATATAGGCCCATCCTCACATGATTTTTCTCTTACCATTGACAGTCCTTGTACTGGATTTGCAGTAAGACTATACTTACAGTTGCCGTCAGCTCACATGATGTCTCTCTTACCATTGACAGTCCTTGTACTGGATTTGCAGTAAGACTATACTTACAGTTGCCGTCAGCTCACGTGTAAACCAATATAATGAATTTCGGAATAGTTTTAGTCTCCTGAGAAAAAAAATATTAATAACAATATCATTTCACGTATGTTTGACAGTCTTAAAGTACACTGAATTTCAATTGTCGGTAACTGTGTAGACACATTTCCGTACGGTACCTCTCCCTCCCTCCCTCCCCCTCCCCCCCCCCCCCCCACACACACACACACACACACACACACACACACACAAACTGGACTCTGTGTACGTATTATGACAATGGAGATGAGAGAAGAGGGCAGGCATGGGCAGACAGCAAGAGATATGACGACAGGGAAGCAAGAGAAGAAGGAATAACATTCAATACGAAAGTGAAAGAGATAAGAGAGATACAATAAACAGATACACGATAAACAAGAAAGAAAAGAGATGAAAAATACAAGAATACATAATTCATGATGAAAACAAAAATAGGGGGTGGGTGGTGGAAGGTCATAAATAGGAAGGGATAGGGACAGATTATGACAGGGAAGAAAGGGAATGTGACTATATTGATAACTGAGGGAAAACAAAATATGGAAGAAAAGTAGTAGATGAGGCAAAAACAAAAGAAAGAGGAAAAGTAGTAGATGAGGCAAAAACAAAAGAAAGAGGAAAAGTAGTAGATGGCAACACAACAAAAGTAACTAGTGAGGCAGTAGTATATTATCACAAACAAAAGAAAGAGGAAAAGTAGTAGATGAGGCATAAGAGAGTAAAGAAGCCTCAGAGAAAGATGAAGACAATAGGGAAGGAGTTCAAAGAGGGGTAGAGGAGCAGGGAAGTGGGAGAATTAAAGGAGAAGTCAGAATGAGAGGAAAAGAAGGACTGTAGAGGAGGTGGGCGAGATAAGCGCAGCAGAAAGGAAACGGAGAACGACAAGGAAAAGGAAGAAAAGAGCAAGGCGAGGAGTGAAAAGAGAGTATGATGAGAAATAAGAGAAGAGAGGAGACGCGGAGAATAAAGAGGAGAAAGAAGAGAGCAAGGAGGAGGAGGAGGAGAAAGCGGGCGCGTGGAGGTGATCAATAAAAGGGTCAACTGTTGGCTAATCACCCACTCTGTCCGCCCACCAATCACGGCTTGTTTGTTCCTCCTCCCTCCCTGCCTGCCCTGCCTGCCTTGCCTGCCTCTCCCCTCTCCCTGCCCCTTGTCACCCTACCTTGTACCCTTCCCCTGTTACTCTATGTATCTTGTCATTCTAGTATCTCTTGTCACATTATCATGTACCCTTCAACTTTCACGTTATCATGTACCCTTCCCTTGTCATTCTAGTATCCCTGTCACGTTGCCATGTACTCTTCCCCTTTCACGTTACCACATACCTTAGCGCAAAATTAAATACATTACATTGTCATTTAATACCGGTATATATTTTATTTTTACATACTGTATGTTTACATGTATTATGCCAATAACACAAGCAGGCCTCGGAGGGAGATTGGCTTAGGTCGACGAAGCCATTGGCCGCTCCACATGTAGGGTAAGTGATCAGACAAGGTCAAATTGCTTGCACACACACGTGTGTCCATTCCAATGGTTCGTTGTTCGTGGGAGACAAGAGTGTAAGCAGGCTATGCACTAGTACGGTAGCCTAGACAACTGCTAGGTACCAACACACCCTCCCTCTACACTAGTACGGTAGCCTAGACAACTGCTAGGTACCAACACACCCTCCCTCTACACTAGTACGGTAGCCTAGACAACTGCTAGGTACCAACACACCCTCCCTCTACACTAGTACGGTAGCCTAGACAACTGCTAGGTACCAACACACCCTCCCTCTACACTAGTACGGTAGCCTAGACAACTGCTAGGTACCAACACACCCTCCCTCTACACTAGTACGGTAGCCTAGACAACTGCTAGGTACCAACACACCCTCCCTCTACACTAGTACGGTAGCCTAGACAACTGCTAGGTACCAACACACCCTCCCACCTCACTAGTACGGTAGCCTAGACAACTGCTAGGTACCAACACACCCTCCCTCTACACTAGTACGGTAGCCTAGACAACTGCTAGGTACCAACACACCCTCCCTCTACACTAGTACGGTAGCCTAGACAACTGCTAGGTACCAACACACCCTCCCACCTCACTAGTATGGTAGCCTAGACAACTGCTAGGTACCAACACACCCTCCCTCTACACTAGTACGGTAGCCTAGACAACTGCTAGGTACCAACACACCCTCCCTCTACACTAGTACGGTAGCCTAGACAACTGCTAGGTACCAACACACCCTCCCTCTACACTAGTACGGTAGCCTAGACAACTGCTAGGTACCAACACCCTCCCACCTCACTAGTACGGTAGCCTAGACAACTGCTAGGTACCAACACACCCTCCCTCTACACTAGTACGGTAGCCTAGACAACTGCTAGGTACCAACACACCCTCCCACCTCACTAGTACGGTAGCCTAGACAACTGCTAGGTACCAACACACCCTCCCTCTACACTAGTACGGTAGCCTAGACAACTGCTAGGTACCAACACACCCTCCCACCTCACTAGTACGGTAGCCTAGACAACTGCTAGGTACCAACACACCCTCCCTCTACACTAGTACGGTAGCCTAGACAACTGCTAGGTACCAACACACCCTCCCTCAACAGTACGGTAGCCTAGACAACTGCTAGGTACCCTCCTCCCACCTCACTAGTACGGTAGCCTAGACAACTGCTAGGTACCAACACACCCTCCCTCTACACTAGTACGGTAGCCTAGACAACTGCTAGGTACCAACACACCCTCCCTCTACACTAGTACGGTAGCCTAGACAACTGCTAGGTACCAACACACCCTCCCTCTACACTAGTACGGTAGCCTAGACAACTGCTAGGTACCAACACACCCTCCCTCTACACTAGTACGGTAGCCTAGACAACTGCTAGGTACCAACACACCGGCCCTCTACACTAGTACGGTAGCCTAGACAACTGCTAGGTACCAACACACCCTCCCTCTACACTAGTACGGTAGCCTAGACAACTGCTAGGTACCAACACACCCTCCCTCTACACTAGTACGGTAGCCTAGACAACTGCTAGGTACCAACACACCCTCCCTCTACACTAGTACGGTAGCCTAGACAACTGCTAGGTACCAACACACCCTCCCTCTACACTAGTACGGTAGCCTAGACAACTGCTAGGTACCAACACACCCTCCCTCTACACTAGTACGGTAGCCTAGACAACTGCTAGGTACCAACACACCCTCCCTCTACACTAGTACGGTAGCCTAGACAACTGCTAGGTACCAACACACCCTCCCACCACACTAGTACGGTAGCCTAGACAACTGCTAGGTACCAACACACCCTCCCTCTACACTAGTACGGTAGCCTAGACAACTGCTAGGTACCAACACACCCTCCCTCTACACTAGTACGGTAGCCTAGACAACTGCTAGGTACCAACACACCCTCCCTCTACACTAGTACGGTAGCCTAGACAACTGCTAGGTACCAACCCACCCGACCACTCCACTAGTACGGTAGCCTAGACAACTGCTAGGTACCAACACACCCTCCCTCTACACTAGTACGGTAGCCTAGACAACTGCTAGGTACCAACACACCCTCCCTCTACACTAGTACGGTAGCCTAGACAACTGCTAGGTACCAACACACCCTCCCTCTACACTAGTACGGTAGCCTAGACAACTGCTAGGTACCAACACACCACCCCTCCCTCTACACTAGTACGGTAGCCTAGACAACTGCTAGGTACCAACACACTCCCTCCCTCTACACTAGTACGGTAGCCTAGACAACTGCTAGGTACCAACACCCTCCCACCTCTACACTAGTACGGTAGCCTAGACAACTGCTAGGTACCAACACACCCTCCCTCTACACTAGTACGGTAGCCTAGACAACTGCTAGGTACCAACACACCCTCCCCTCTAGTACGGTAGCCTAGACAACTGCTAGGTACCAACAACCCTCCCTCTACACTAGTACGGTAGCCTAGACAACTGCTAGGTACCAACACACCCTCCCTCTACACTAGTACGGTAGCCTAGACAACTGCTAGGTACCAACACACCCTCCCTCTACACTAGTACGGTAGCCTAGACAACTGCTAGGTACCAACACACCCTCCCTCTACACTAGTACGGTAGCCTAGACAACTGCTAGGTACCAACACACCCTCCCTCTACACTAGTACGGTAGCCTAGACAACTGCTAGGTACCAACACACCCTCCCTCTACTAGTACGGTAGCCTAGACAACTGCTAGGTACCAACACACCCTCCCACCTCACTAGTACGGTAGCCTAGACAACTGCTAGGTACCAACACACCCTCCCTCTACACTAGTACGGTAGCCTAGACAACTGCTAGGTACCAACACACCTCCCTCTACACTAGTACGGTAGCCTAGACAACTGCTAGGTACCAACACACCCTCCCACCTCACTAGTATGGTAGCCTAGACAACTGCTAGGTACCAACACACCCTCCTCTACACTAGTACGGTAGCCTAGACAACTGCTAGGTACCAACACACCCTCCCTCTACACTAGTACGGTAGCCTAGACAACTGCTAGGTACCAACACACCCTCCCTCTACACTAGTACGGTAGCCTAGACAACTGCTAGGTACCAACACACCCTCCCACCTCACTAGTACGGTAGCCTAGACAACTGCTAGGTACCAACACACCCTCCCTCTACACTAGTACGGTAGCCTAGACAACTGCTAGGTACCAACACACCCTCCCACCTCACTAGTACGGTAGCCTAGACAACTGCTAGGTACCAACACACCCTCCCCTCTACACTAGTACGGTAGCCTAGACAAACTGCTAGGTACCAACACACCCTCCCACCTCACTAGTACGGTAGCCTAGACAACTGCTAGGTACCAACACACCCTCCCTCTACACTAGTACGGTAGCCTAGACAACTGCTAGGTACCACACACCCTCCCACCTCACTAGTACGGTAGCCTAGACAACTGCTAGGTACCAACACACCCTCCCTCTACACTAGTACGGTAGCCTAGACAACTGCTAGGTACCAACACACGCTCCCTCTACACTAGTACGGTAGCCTAGACAACTGCTAGGTACCAACACACCCTCCCTCTACACTAGTACGGTAGCCTAGACAACTGCTAGGTACCCAACACACCCTCCCTCTACACTAGTACGGTAGCCTAGACAACTGCTAGGTACCAACACACCCTCCCTCTACACTAGTACGGTAGCCTAGACAACTGCTAGGTACCAACACACGCTCCCTCTACACTAGTACGGTAGCCTAGACAACTGCTAGGTACCAACACACCGGCCCTCTACACTTGTATGGTAGCCTAGACAACTGCTAGGTACCAACACACCCTCCCTCTACATAGTATGGTAGCCTAGACAACTGCTAGGTACCAACACACCCTCCCTCTACACTAGTACGGTAGCCTAGACAACTGCTAGGTACCAACACACCCTCCCTCTACACTAGTACGGTAGCCTAGACAACTGCTAGGTACCAACACACCCTCCCTCTACACTAGTACGGTAGCCTAGACAACTGCTAGGTACCAACACACCCTCCCTCTACACTAGTACGGTAGCCTAGACAACTGCTAGGTACCAACACACCCTCCCTCTACGCTAGTACGGTAGCCTAGACAACTGCTAGGTACCAACACACCCTTCCTCTACACTAGTACGGTAGCCTAGACAACTGCTAGGTACCAACACACCCTCCCTCTACACTAGTACGGTAGCCTAGACAACTGCTAGGTACCAACACACCCTCCCTCTACACTTGTACGGTAGCCTAGACAACTGCTAGGTACCAACACACCCTCCCTCTACACTAGTACGGTAGCCTAGACAACTGCTAGGTACCAACACACCCTCCCTCTACACTAGTACGGTAGCCTAGACAACTGCTAGGTACCAACACACCCTCCCTCTACACTAGTACGGTAGCCTAGACAACTGCTAGGTACCAACACACCCTCCCTCTACACTAGTACGGTAGCCTAGACAACTGCTAGGTACCAACACACCCTCCCTCTACACTAGTACGGTAGCCTAGACAACTGCTAGGTACCAACACACCCTCCCTCTACACTTGCCTTGGACCTTGTCAACTTCTCTGTTACTTACTCTATTTCTCAGATAAATCTATCTTACCTTACTTGTGTCAGAGTATTGCTTTCTGTCATTACCACTTGGCCATTTAACTCTGCCACTCAGCATTATTCCTTCAGACTCTACCATCTCCACTGACACAATGCAACTTTAATGTTGCTTAATCAGTTAATCTACACCACGAACAGAAACCCTGAAGTACCGTCATTGGGTTCCAGATAGCGTTAGATGTAATAGAAATTTAGCTAACTACTGCCACTAACACCAACACCACCACCACCCACTACTCACACCACCACCACCACCCACTACTCACACCACCACCACCCACTACTCACACCACCACCACCCACTACTCACACCACCACCACCCACTACTCACACCACCACCACCACCCACTACTCACACCACCACCACCCACTACTCACACCACCACCACCCACTACTCACACCACCACCACCACGGTGACTTCATTAAATGGTTTGAGTATAGTAGATTATATGTTCGTAATCTATAATAAGGTGTAATACATATATGATATTATATATACATATCTGTAGCATGCTGATGTAACTCAGTATGGTCAAATAGTAACAGTTAGTGTGACAATAAGAGTGGGCATAAATAAATAGAGTGAGTCTTGCTTACATGCTATACTGTATATAGCATAATGAGTGTAGTTCACATGTTACACTGGGCAGATCATATATTCAGAAGAGATGATAACACGTGGACAAGTAGAGCAACAGAATGGGAACCTAGAGATGTAGGTAGAGGAAGGGGTAAACAGAGAACCAGTTGGAGGGATGAGATCCCAAAATTTGCTGGGCTAGGATGGAACAGGTTAACATCTGGGTATGGCGTTTAATCGATTAAGACAGTGTAATGACAATAAATTAAGTCTAGAGATGTGTGAGGTTAAGGGGGGATGGACGTATTTATTTCCTCATATATATATATAATATATATAGTATATATATATAATATATATATATATATATATATATAATATATACCGGTATATATATATATATATATATAATATACCGGTATATATATATATAATTATATATATTTATTTATATATATATATATATATATATATATATTTTTTTTTTTATTTCCTCCCAAAACCTCCATCAAGGTAAACAACCCCGCCCCCCCCCCACGACCCGCCTTCAAGAAAAATTTGTAATTTTTTTTAGAAAAATGTACCATATATATATATATATATATCCCAAACACATGTTACAGAACATGTGCTAGAGTTAAGACTTAGTGAAACAAAACCTCATTCAACAGTTAAAGCTAAATTTAAACCAGAATTATAAACTAATCCCATTTTGAAATAGAAATGTATATATATATATATATACCGGTATATATATATTGCTAAATTCGTTTTATGGTAAGTTTTGAAACACTTTTACTACCGGCCTAAATTTTCCACCAATGTTAGTTAAAGCTGTTAATATCTATTTACGCCTCTCTCTCTCTCTCTCTCTCTCTCTCTCTCTCTCTCTCTCTCTCTCTCTCTCTCTCTCTCTCTCTCTCTCTCTCTCTCTCTCTCTCTCTCTCTCTCTCTCTCTAACTCCCTCTCTCTCTCTCTCTCTCTCTCTCTCTCTCTCTCTCTCTCTCTCTCTCTCTCTCTCTCTCTCTCTCTCTCTCTCCTCTCTCCCCTATCTTTTCTTCATCTCTCTCCTCACTCCTTACCTTCCCTCTCTTCTCTTCTCTCTTCTCCTCCTCATACGTCCAGTTCCATCTATTTAAGTTAAGGGCTTCTGGGAATATATTTATCTCTACCAACAGTAATTGCCAGTATCATGATACTTCTGTGTAAGTCTGTAGTCTGTATATGTGACTATTTTATGTGTCTGTTTTTCTTCCTGTTCGTTTCAGTTCTGTCTGCTTATCTACCTGTTAACCTCCGAGATCATAAAACCTAACAAAATATGGAGAAACTACTTATTTACTTATTTTGGTTCCCATTTAGAAGTGATTATGTTTAGACTGAGATCTGATAAGCTCGAGCCCCTCTTACTGCGACTATAAAGAAATCCTTCCCCAAATATACGATTAAGATGTTGTTACGTCTTCGTGGCGCAATGCATAAGTGTGTTGATTTTCGGTGTGAGCGTCCTGGGTTCGAATCCCCGGACTGCCACATGTGTTTGTTAATTTCATTAATAGAGTTTAGGAGTAAAGTTGGTTGGTGGAGAGAACATAATAATTTACCATCTAATATAAGTAAACAACTATACTTAATACCGGTATATACCTTTACGAATTTTACGGATACTAACTATTCATAAAAGTTACTAGTATAAATTTACTTTACGAACCACACTTGTCACCAATGATGCGATGATCTAAGCTTAATACTGTTTAACCATTTATGGCCTTGTATTCTATATATAGTTCTTCTTCTACGTCCCCATGCCTGCCTGCCTGCCTGCCTGCCTCCCCCGCCCCCCCCCCCCCCCCCCCTCTCTCTCTCTCTCTCTCTGATTCCCCCTGAGGCCAACACGTCACAATACCCCCTCCCCCACCCCCCCCTTCCTCTCAGTAGCCCTCATTCCTGCCCCCCTTCTACTGCTCCCCCTCCCCTCCATCGGTCCTTCATCATCATTCTCTCACATCGTCTTTTCTTACCCTTCATCACACTTTCTTCTTTCCAATTTACAACGCACCTCCGTTGTGTACATCTTTATTGAATCCCCGAAGTTTCCATAGTTTCATTGTTTGTCTTTAATTTACACTACACCTCTCTCATAATCCTTCATTATATCTCCATCTGCATTTTAATGTTCATATTATTAGGGATAATATTAGGTTTGTCCTTACTATTATTCTCTCTCTCTCTCTCTCTCTCTCTCTCTCTCTCTCTCCTACCAATGCGCGGACACATACATACATCCCTATATACACACACAAACAAACGCAGACTCTCTCCCCTCTACTCCATTTCACACCCACTGGGTTGTTTTACGGTACGTGGACACACACACACACACACACACACACACACACACACACACACACACACACACACACGCACCTATGTTCACCTATGGTTGGGTATAGCCACTCTTCTATAGGCAAACCAATGAACTTGGCAATAATCTTAATCCCTGATCTCTCTGTAACTCAAAAGGGCCTAGAGCAAACTGGCTGTAAATATCCACATATATTTCCTGATGGACTCTTCTCAAACATAGAAACGTCAGCCAGATTGCTTTCATTAATTTTGAGTTATAAGAAGTTAAGGAGTCAAGATTATTGTAAAGTTCGCTGTAGCACCGAGGAGCATGCCAGCCTTCATTCTGAGTGTTGATTTGGTGCAGCAGACTGTTCGAAGGGGCAGCTAGCTCCCCTGTGAAGATGGGCTCATCTGGCACCTTTTTAAGTTCGACATCGAGGGCTCTCTTGAGTTGTCTAACGAGACGCCCCTCATGTCTCGTACTTGCCATGAGAGATTGTTGAAGAGACGTGGTCCTCCATGTGATAACCAAACCTCTCGCAACGAGCCCATAGTCCGCCGATTTATCATCAAGGGAATATCGCATTCCCAACCTCTCCTATCACTGCACTTCATGAATATCGGGGAGTATAGATTTGGTACTATACCCTCACCGATTTTCTAACTGTAAATTTTTAAGAACCGTTCCCTTCTACGTTCCAATAAGTACAGCTTCAGTGATCTTAAACGCTCCCAAGTGTAGATGTTTTACTAACTTTATATGCAAGGTGAAGTTTCTCTGTACGCTCTCTAAGTCATTTATATCACCTACTTTGTATTATATGGGGATATTTATACCACTCTCTTACTACACACACACAAACAATAACTCGCTCAAACTCACACAATCACTCGCTCACATACAGACACGCAACTAATGCCTCCCTCATCGAGAGAGAGAGAGAGAGAGAGAGAGAGAGAGAGAGAGAGAGAGAGAGAGAGAGAGAGAGAGAGAGAGAGAGAGAGAGAGAGAGAGAGAGAGAGAGAGAGAGAGAGAGAGAGAGAGAGCCATAAACGTCAAAATACTAACTTGACGGAAGTAAAAATTGGTGGGGCCTTTGAAGCTTTACAGAGGAGTGACGGTGTATGGTGATGGTACAAAGGAGTACAAAGGAGTACAAAGGAAATCAAGCAACAACAGATCTAGTGACCCTTCTAGGTTGCTTGTCCTCCAAAACACTGAGGATCAAGTGTCCAAACAGTGGTTTAGAGTGGGTAAGGGAACATTGGAAAGGGAATTACTGCCCTGGAACTAATGTCCGTGGCAGGATTAGGAAGTTAGTAGGGGACAGATGGGATAGTAACTGAGGGGGGGATAAAATAAAGTTATTCATTTACAAACGCAGTCAGTCGCGGGTTTGAAGCGAGATATTTGTCTAGGCGGAGTTTAAATGAATCAACGGTGATGCAGTCCATAACGTTTCGGGGAAGCCCATTCCACAAGTTGACAACTCGATTGAAGAAGAAATTCTTAGATTCGTGTGAGTTAAAAGATTTACCAATAATTTTGCAACCGTTTCCCCGCGTGTAATTAGATTGGTCGATAGTGAAGTACTTACTACAGTTCATATTGTCGATGCCTTTGATGATTTTGAACACTTGAATTAAGTCACCTCTTAATCTGCGCTGGGTTAAAGGAAATAGATTTAATTCTCTAAGACGCTCTTCGTATGGTTTGTTCTTTAGGCTAGGTATCATTTTGGTAACTCTACGTTGAAACTCGTTCTAGCTTGTTTATATCTTTTTGGTAATAAGGGCACCAGGATTGAACGCAGTATTCCAGAAGAGGGCGGACTAAGGAATTGTAAAGGGTTAGGATAACTTCTTTGGATTTATGCTCAAATGACCTGCCTATAAAGCCAATTATTTTGTTTGCCTTCTTAACAACTTCTGAACATTGTTGACTCGGTTTTAGGTTACTCGATATTGTTACTCCCAGATCGGTTTCTCTGTTTACATTCTTAAGCTGAGTGCCATTCATCGAATAGTTTGCTTTCTCATTTAGGTATCCGATATGTAGTACTTTACATTTATCCGCATTGAAACTCATTTGCCAAATTTGGGCCCAACATGACAATTTATCTAGATTGTGGTGGTGGTGGTGAGAGGAGTGACCGTGTATGGTGATGGTGGTGGTGGTGGTGAGAGTAGTGGGTGGTGGTGGTGGTGTTAGTGGCAGTAGTTAACTAAATTCCAATTTCATCTAACGCTATCTGGAACCCAATGACGGTATTTAGTAGATACTGTAGATACAAACAAAGACATTTTGGAGATTACGGTTTAGATGCTATTTTATCACTGTTTGTCTGACAATTCACGTTACAGGCAAATATATTTGGCAAGGTGATCATTTACTCATCTTTAGTACGGTAACTCTCTTGATAATACTCACCAGCAATACACGATCAAATTAAAAGCATAATTAATTTTCTACGTTTACACACAGATATGAAACCTCTATATTTTGTTTACACACGAATGCAGCAACGTCAACAAGTGCTATAAACTGCATTTGTTTTGTAACAGAACAGCCTCAATCGAAAGTTTGTCAGTTTTACCGTGGTCATACAGCGATCTATAGATATTTGAGTATTTCTGCATAATTTATTAGTATGGTCAGCTCAAAATGACATAAACATTAGTTTCCAAAGTGTTCTGTATTGAGGAGATTTCCACCGCATGAGCACAAATTCGGCTAATGTTATCTTTAATTATGAGTATTTTCTATATATACTTGCATTAATTGCAATAATCGATTCGTACTATGTATGTATATGTATGTACAGTATATACTCAGGCACAATACCCCACAGCTGTGGGTAGCCGACTAGAGACAGAGCCCGAACAGAAACTGTAATGTACCGTAATATACTGTATGTGAGTGTGTAAGAATAGAGAAAGGGAGGAAAGATGGAGAGAAGGAAGGCAAGTTTTGGAAATTTACATATTGTAGAGTTTTAAATGCAAAATATTTAGATTACCGAAATCAAGCTGCTCTTGTTGTTATGTCTATGATGGGTTGTTGGAATAAGGCTAATGGACTAGGTGGACGTGGTAATGAACAATATATACAGAATGCGTGGTGGTGGGTGACGGTGCTGGAGTGGTTGTTCAAGTGATCATGCTGACGGTGGCGAAGTTGTAGGGAAAGGATGGCGATGTGTGGGAGGAATATGGAAACGGAGTTGCTGGAATACATATGAGAGTCTGGAGATAAATGAGAGAGAGGGGGGGGGGGGGAGGAACTAGTCGAGGGGTAGTAGGGGGAGGTGAAGTAAGGAATGGGTAGAAGGGAAGCGAGGGGGGAGGGGGGGGGGGTACAGAGGAGTATAGGGGACATGAGGTGGAGTAAAGGTGAAGTAAGGAAGCAGAGAGGGGCAGTGGGGAGGGGGGGGGAAGTAAGAGCGAGTAGAGGGAAAGTGAGAGGGTGCGAGGTAGCATAGGGGAAGTGGGGGGAATGGGGAGTATAGGGGGAGGGATGGGGAGGGATGGGGAGTAGAGTGACAGGGAACAAAGAGGCAGTAGGGGAAGTGAAGGGGAATAAAAGGGAAGTGAGGGAGAGTCTAGAGGAAGTGAGAGGACTGGTCAGGTCAGATAAAGGAAGGGACGACTTAAAGGTAATGTCAGACGATCAATTAGTGATGGATATTGAGAATGTTACTGTATTAAGGGGGGTGACCTGTTTTTGTTCTGTCCTTTTTTATCTTTCTCTGGCTTGTATCCATTTGGCCCCATTCAGCCTACTGTTTTAAGACGTTTATCCCCATCCAGGTGTAAATTTGTTACTGGTGAGCTAGCGAGCCAGCATATTTTTTATTTTTGTTTGACAGCAGGCTAAATTTGTACATTTTTCGATAGAAAAATTTCTCCGGCGAAGCCGGATTTCTTCATATAATGCTGGCTCGCTATCGCTCGCCAGGAAGAAATCGACACCTACAAGGGGATAAACGTCTTAAAATAGTTGGCTGAATGGGGCCGAATGGATACACGCCAGAGAAAGAGAGAAAAGGACAGAAATAACAAAATGAAGGTCACCCCCTTAAGAGTAACCATCAAGGTGCTGTAGAATCGTAGAAACCAAGGAACTTCGACTGCAACAATAAGCGAGTTTCAATGAATAGTAATTAAAATCTTGCATAATCTAATATCATCTAAAATAATTATCGCAAACCCGTCAAAACACGGATAACTAGTAGCAGACCACAGACAAGGGAATGACAGATGGTGCAACTAGTAGCAGACCACAGACAAGGGCATGACAGATGGTGCAACTAGTAGCAGACCACAGACAAGGGGATGACAGATGGTGCAACTAGTAGCAGACCACAGACAAGGGGATGACAGATGGTGCAACTAGTAGCAGACCACAGACAAGGGCATGACAGATGGTGCAACTAGTAGCAGACCACAGACAAGGGCATGACAGATGGTGCAACTAGTAGCAGACCACAGACAAGGGCATGACAGATGGTGCAACTAGTAGCAGACCACAGACAAGGGCATGACAGATGGTGCAAACTAGTAGCAGACCACAGACAAGGGCATGACAGATGGTGCAACTAGTAGCAGACCACAGACAAGGGCATGACAGATGGTGCAACTAGTAGCAGACCACAGACAAGGGCATGACAGATGGTGCAACTAGTAGCAGACCACAGACAAGGGCATGACAGATGGTGCAACTAGTAGCAGACCACAGACAAGGGCATGACAGATGGTGCAACTAGTAGCAGACCACAGACAAGGGCATGACAGATGGTGCAACTAGTAGCAGACCACAGACAAGGGCATGACAGATGGTGCAACTAGTAGCAGACCACAGACAAGGGCATGACAGATGGTGCAACTAGTAGCAGACCACAGACAAGGGCATGACAGATGGTGCAACTAGTAGCAGACCACAGACAAGGGCATGACAGATGGTGCAACTAGTAGCAGACCACAGACAAGGGCATGACAGATGGTGCAACTAGTAGCAGACCACAGACAAGGGCATGACAGATGGTGCAACTAGTAGCAGACCACAGACAAGGGGATGACAGATGGTGCAACTAGTAGCAGACCACAGACAAGGGCATGACAGATGGTGCAACTAGTAGCAGACCACAGACAAGGGCATGACAGATGGTGCAATTAGTAGCAGACCACAGACAAGGGCATGACAGATGGTGCAACTAGTAGCAGACCACAGACAAGGGCATGACAGATGGTGCAATATTATGTTAAATTATAGAGAAATACTTATATTATATATAAATAGGTAGGTATATGCTGGAGAGAGAGAGAGAGAGAGAGAGAGAGAGAGAGAGAGAGAGAGAGAGAGAGAGAGAGAGAGAGAGAGAGAGAGAGAGAGAGAGAGAGAGAGAGAGAGAGAGAGAGAGAGAGAGAGAGAGAGAGAGAGAGAGAGAGAGAGAGAGAGAGAGAGAGAGAGACTATAGAGGGGTGAGTCTGGGTAATATAGAGATAAAAGAGAGAGAGGGGTCTGGAGCAACTGGGATTGACAGTGTACAGAAGGGGAGTATACAGTACACTACCACGGGGGAAAAACACAGGGATAATGGGAGGAGAAATAGAAACAGGGAAGATGTAAGAACAAAAAATACAAATAAATAAATATATAAAACAAATTAATTAACTAAGTATAATGGTAAAGAATATATATATATATATATACAGTATATATATATATATATATAAATATACAGGGTGGTTCAAAATTGCATGCATTAAATTGGAGGACAACCTCCTTGGATAATTGTAAACAACAATGTATCTATGATAAAATGTCGAATTATACATAGTTTGGCTGTTACAGTACATTTACGATGTTGTATTAATGAGGGTGGAAGGTGAAGGGAAACCCACGTAGATTTCCGAGGATGTTTTTCACACGTCTTGAGTACAGGAGTACAGTGTGTTGCAGGCACATGGGGGCCACTTTAAAAAACATCTTTAGCCTATAGCAAAGAGGAGCAGTGTCGAGATCTGTGAATAGATGCTTACAAAAATCTATGTGGGTTTCCCTTCACGTTCCACCCTCATTAATACAACAACGTAAATGTTCTGTAACAGCTAAACTATGAATAATTCGAAACATTGTTGTTTAAAATTATCAAAGGAGGTCGTCCTCCAATTTAATGCATGCAATTCTGAATCACCCTGTATATACTGTAGTGTCCCGAAATATACTTGCCAAACTTCAGGATTAGGTTAGGACAAAATATTCTAAGAATAACATTCCAAATTTTACTCGATACAGAGCTATTGCTTGTTGAAAATGGCATTTGCTTAAGAATTTCCCCATAAGGCTGGCCTAGCTGTCCTAGAGCCTACCACTCCCCCATCTAGCTACAATTATTTTACCATGTTATTATCAAGATGATATATTTCTGTAAGTTGCAAAAATGTATAGACATATTAGCTCACTTTGCACTAGCTGAAAACTATTTGACATGGAAGAGTCCATTACAGCAATGGGGGGGATTTTTTGCCTCAATTGTGGTTCAAGCGTACCGTAGTTTTGATTACGCATAGATAAATTGTGCGTATTTTTAGAGTTCAATGTAGAAGATTTTATGCTTAGAATTATCTATATAATCATATCCTGAAGTTTGGCACATCTATTTCGGGACACCGTCTATATATGAGACTTGGGTCGTCAATCACCCATATTGACTAGTTAGGTTGAGTTATCCCTTACTGTACCAGCGACGGTATACAGCCATCAGTAATAAAGTAACTTGTCAGTTAAGTTAAATTTATAAGTCAATCGGCTAAGTTAATAAATTGTTTTTTATCTTGTTTTGTAAATACAAAAACATGAATATTTCAGTGATTATTGTTATGGCGAAACCTGAGGCATAACACTGAGGCATAACACTGCCAAGAAGTCCCTACCAGCACCAGAAGCCACCAGGAGGCTCCCACCAGCATCACAGGTACAATACAACGATGCCACCAACACGTGTGGCACCCTTCCAGCCAGACGCAAAGGAAATTGCAGGAGTCCTTCAACCCAGCCTGTTTTCTGTGCCCCATACAGGCGCACCAAAACAAACACCGAGTGATGTCAGGACCATTGACATCAGAGTCAATGACGCCTCAAAGTCGCCCAGCTGGCACCCTACCTGCCCAACCTGGGAAAGGAAATTACCTGCCACCAAAGGACCAAGACAACACGGACCTAAGAACCCCTCCAAACCCAAGAACAAGGCTCCTTTTACTCCCAAGACAACCACCAACAAGAGTCGCAGATAATTTAGCAAGGCCAGACTAGAGAGGATATTCAGCAGGTCGCCGGGAGTCATTTATACTTATCTTGCCTCAATTAAGTTAAACAGCCCTTGCTCAATACCTGTCTCATTCAGCAACCCTTGTGAGAATATTCCGGGATTGGCCCATCAAGAGTTCAGCAACTCTTGCTCCCCACTCACTGAGTTCAGCAACTATTGCTCGGTAAACACTTTATTCAGCAACCCTTGTAAGGCTCCACGAAAGTTTAGCAACCCTTGTTTTCCACACACTGAGCTCATCAACCCTTGCTCAGTGACCACCTAATTCAACAACCCTTGTGAGAATATTATGGGATTAGCCTAACATGAGTTCAGCAAACCTTGCTCTCTGCCTGAGTTCAGCAATTGTTATAACAGGACCTCACCATTTAGTGGCCCGAATTTGACTAAGTCCCCCACGCCAGTACCATGCTCTTCAGAAACTAAAAACAAAGCACGGACCCAAGCCGTGACGTTACCAGCCCAGGAAAGACAAGTCACGCCCCTAAAGTCCTGAGGGAATTAAACCAGCACCATATTTGCTCCTTTGCATTTCATCTCGCCGCTTTCAGCGACGCCCGGGAAGAAAGGGCCAAGTCCAGCTTACCTGAGGGTCAGGAAACCTTTCAGCCTGTAGCCGAGCCGAAAGGAAGAAGAGCAGGAGAATGAGTATCCTGTTCGGCAACTCAGAGGAGGGCAGCTCACCTGAAGTAGGCTTACTCCTCCTGTCTGACCAACTCGAAAGGATACGTGTGAGAACCTCCGTTAAAATACCTGGATATTCCGACATAAAACAGCTTGGGCATCCCAAAAAGTCTGGATAATCTGACCTACCTGGACATTCCGGTACCCAGCCTAAGAACCTCAGCACCTCCTCCTCCTCCTCCTCTTGTCTTTGAAACTCCATTATCAAGGGCACTTGAGCAACTCAGGGCCAACGAGTCTAACAGAGATGATGAGAGAGAGATGAAGTGTCCTACCACCTTAAAACGGAAACGGCGTAGGTCACGCTCGACCCCACAGCCCTGAAGCATAAGTGACCCAGAACCAAAGACATTAGGCCCCCATCAACCTCGAGGCCCGGGAGAGGACAGTTTGGGCGCACCAAATGTCTTCTCACCAAAGTCCCAAAAGGAGGATGTCCAAGAACTAATAACATAAGAAAGAAGATCACCAGGAAACCATACTGGTAATCTGACAGTAGAATATGGGAAGACAAATGTTCAAGAAATATTGCATTCAGAATAACTTGAAAAAACTTTAGAGATGCAAGAAATGAAAGCAATTGGACGATAGGTAGAGGGTTGAGAGACGAAAGAATTTGCCTAGGCAGGAAGTCAGCATGGAAGATTTTTTTTTTGAGTACAACAGGAGGAACTCCATCCGGTCTGTACGCCTTCTTAGTAGAAAGTACATCCTTAGAAGAGATTATGATATTAGGCATAAGTAAGTGAGAGTAGAGTAGAGTGGAGATGGAGGAACAGTACCGGAATCATCCAAAATTTGAGCGAAGAGTTTAGCTTTGTCAGACGAAGACGTGGCGAGGGTGTCGTCAGAGTGGAAAAGAGGAGGAAGTAATATTGTTGGAGAGGTTTTTGGCTAGATGCAAGAAAGCTTGGGAGGAGCTGGAGTTGGAAACTTCCGAACATTTATTACTGATGAAAGAATTTTTGACGAATTGAAAAACAGATTTGGCTTGATTCCGGGTAGAAACATTAAAAGAGCGATATTTTTTAGTCTGAATGCGACAGTACCGTTTGTAAGCTTCCTCCTGATAGTGGACAGCAGCAAAAAAAGCGTGAGTAAACCAAGACTTTTTTGCATTAGACTGAAAGAAAGAAAATGGAATGTATGCCTCCATATGCCTGAGAGAATTACCAAGGTAATGTGCTTAACACACTCCGAGGGTCCCCGGCCAAAGAAGCAATAATAATTCAATGGGAAATCAAAGACATACTGCCGAAGAGCCTCCCAGTTGGCAGCGCCAAAGTGCCACAAGTGCCGCCGAATGGGAGGATCGGATGGACGTACTGGAGAGATAGGACAGGTAACAGAGATATGGTTGTGATCGGAGGAGCTCAACGGAGAAAAACAAGGTTTCCAGCGCAAGTAGAAGGATTAGAGGTTACAAATAAGCCATGCGTGTTGGACCGATCTCCAAAGCAGTCATGAATACGAGTAGGGCACTGGACTTTTAGGATAGAAAAGATGTAGGTCTGCTCACCAGGTTGGTCATTGAAATGAGAGCAGAGCCATTGGCAGTGGTGAATATTGAAATATCCAAAGATGGAGATTTCTGCGAAAGGAGAGATGGATAAAATGTGTTCCACTTTAGAAGTTGAATAGTCAAAGAATTTTGGATAGTCAGTAGAGTTAGGGGAGAGATAAACAGCACAGAAATATTTAGTTTGAGTGACAAGAAAGCTTTAGCCAGAAATTTGAGAGTTCAGAAGAATCAATGTTGGGAACACGAGAGAAAGCAAGATTGTTGTGTACATACTGTATATGCAACATCCACCTTTGGCTTGAAACTGAGGATAGAGATACTAGCAGGATACAGAGAAGGCTTTGCTGTCAGCAGTCCCAGACTGGGTTTCGGTGAGAAAGAGAAGATCACGGTTGGCAGAGGAGAGGTGGTGCTTCGCAGAGTGGATGTTAGAGGAAAGACCACAAATGTTGCAGAAATTGATCGTAAAAGTAGAACGTAGTGGTCCAGATTATTTGGACGAGCCATTTCCAGGGGCCAGACCAATGGGGGCATTTCTGGCCCCCCCTCCTGAATTGTATAATAGCCAATATCCATTTGTCTTGTGATTATTTCTGTACTCTTTTTTGTTACACCACCTTGCATTCCATTATGTTGTAATTCTCTGCCACCAGTATTATTATTATAATTGGCCCTAAGCCTGATCATCAATTTCACATACCAACACCTCTGTTACCCAACCAGTGATTGCCTGTACCTTTTTCTGAAACGAAAAATTATGCAATATGAAACCGTTTGTTAAAGAGTTATTTTGCCCTCACTGGGCCTCAGTAAATTTTTCACGTCCCCTTTATTAATCCCACTTACCCACTTGAACACCTCTATCATATCTCCTCTAACTCTACGTCTCCCTAAAGAATGCAAGCCTAGATCGGTAGAGGTGATAGGTGTATGATAGGTGTTCAAGTGGTTAAGTGAGATTAATAAAGTGAACATGGGGAGGAGGAATGAGAGTATAAAGTTGTGCGTGTTTGTATCTGCAATATGTGTGTTTATGTGTGTATCTGCAATATGTGTGTTTATGTGTGTATCTGCAATATGTGTGTTTATGTGTGTATCTGCAATATGTGAACATGTAAATATGATCGTGCTAGTGACCATGTGTGTGCGTAAGTGTACAGTATATGTGTATCTGCCACATGACTTGCGTGCATGCATGTGCGTCTATGCTTGCGTGCATGCATGTGCATCTACAGTATGTACATATGTTTGGAGATACGTGTTGTGTGTGAAATATGTCTCTGCGTGATTGTCAATAGTTGCATGTTCATAGAATGTCGTATGTGTGACTGTAGCCTATGCAAGCGTGTGTGTTTGTGTGTGAGGGTGTTTTTTTTTGTTTTTTTTCTATGTGAGTGAGGGAGGCAAAAGGCAGAACTGCCTGTAGCGAGTGCCTCCCCCAGAGTTGAAAGAGTGACAGGGCCAAAATCAAGGGACGTTCGAGCCAAAATGCCAGGACACACGGAGTTTTAAACAATTTAAGTCTTAGGAAGAGTGAAAGACTGATTCTGGGAGAGTTCCAGAGCTCAGCTGTTGAATAGAAGAAAGTCTGAGAGTAACGTTTCATGCTTGGGTTTTAGAGTTGCACAGAGTAGGGGTGGGATTGTGTTGCAAGACGGGTACCATGTACCCTACGTAGAGGAGGTGGTATACACTGGGAGAGCTCTGAGGAACACTGATTATTATAGTAGCGATAGAATAGCGAGAGAGATGCAACATTGCAGCGGAGAGAGAGAGATTGCAGAGAGTTGGTGAGTGGACGGGAGTTAATGATACGAAAGGCCTTCCTTTCAACTTTGTCTAGGAGTGCAGTGTGAGAGGATCCTTCCCACACATGTAAACAATACTCAATACAAGGACGCACCGTGCCCCTGTACAGGGCAAGAAGTTGTGCAGGGGTAAAGAACCCCTTGAGGTGGTTGAGCACACCCAGCTTCTGGAAGGCTGCCTTAGCAAGAATGGTAAAATAGTCCTTCCAAGTGAGAGCAGAAGAAAAAAAGAGACACCAAGAATATTGAGAGAAGATGAAGGATTGATTTTTGTATTGTTGAAGTATAAGGGAAAGTCCTCTGGGGGTTCCGGACGGGTAGTAAAATGGAGAAATTGGGTTTTGGAAGCATTAAAGGTAACAAGGTTTTCTCTGCCCCAATTGGAAATAGTAGTTAGATCAGCAGATAAGTGTTCTATGGCTTCATTAAGCTGTTTTTGAGGGATTGCTGGCTGGGGCGTTCTGGAAAACTAATTGAGTAGTGTAAGGTAGAGTTGTCTGGTGTATGAATGGACTGCCTACCAGAGAGGTCGGCCGACGCGCAGGTAGGATACGGTCTCTCGGGAGTTGTGACGTCACGTGTACCAAGCTGTACCACCAGCCCTGACCCTGACTTGCCCTGACCCCAGTCTGACCAAAGGTCTTCTCTGTGTAAACACCTTCTATCTAAGATTATTTCATCGACTGATGATATCTTTTCATAGCTGCAGATATGCCGAGCAATTGTTCGGTATATGGGTGCCGCAGCACACAAAAACAAAAACACAAAAACAAAAACGGCAGGATCATATATTAAATACTTCCGCTTTCCGAAGGAAAAACAACGTCGGCAGTGATGGGTTCATTCATGTAGCCGAGCTGATGATATCAATACAGATAATGCACTGGTGTGCTCAATACATTTCACGGACAGCGGAGATCTCGCCTTCTTGGAATTGACACGCCTAAGAGACAACGGAAATTAGTGGATGATGCAATTCCATCTCTCTTTCTGTATCACGGTATGAAGACTGACCTCGCAGGTATAAAGGAAAATTCCAAATACTTCTTTTCATACGCCAAACAAAAGGCTAAAACAGCATCAAACATCGGCCCACTAAGCGAAGGGGACGGCACTTTCACAGGGGACAAAAAGGAAATGAGCGAACTCTTACGCAGGCAGTATGAAATGGCATTCAGTGAGCCTGATGAAACAAGTGCCCCAAGGAACAGTGCTAGCGCCCCTTCTGTTCCTCATACTAATTTGCGACATACCTTTGGATGTGTTCGCCGCTCCTCTAGCGGCACCAAGGAGCGCGACGCCCCTCGTTATGGGTGGTGATTTGGTGCAGTAGACTGTTTGAAGCGACAGCTCGCTCCCTTGCGAGGATGGGCTCGTCTGGCACTTTTTGCAGTTCGACATCTAGGGCTCTCTTGAAGTTGTCTAACGAGATGTCCCTCGTGTCTCTTACTCGCCGTGGGAGTTTGTTGAAGAGACGTGGGCCTCTGTGTGATAACCAGCCCTCTCGCAGAGAGCCCATAGCACCTCTGTTATTCATCCGGGGGATTTCGCATTCCCAGCCTCTCCTATCACTGAATTTCATGACTATCGGAGTATGTAGGTTTGGTACTAAACCCTCTGCGATTTTCCACGTGTATATTATTAGGTAACGTTCTCTTCTACGTTCCAGTGAGTACAGATTCAGTGCTCTTAAACGCTCCCAATAGTGTAGATGTTTTATCGAACTTATATGCGAAGTGAAATTTCTTTGTACACTCTCTACGTCATTTATTTCACCTGCTTTGTATGGGGATGTTAATACGCTACAGTATTCAAGCCGCGGTAGCACTAGAGATTTGAAGAGCGTTATCATAGGCAATTCACCGCGTGTTTTAAAAGTACGCAGAATCCAACCCGTTAGACGTTTCGCAGCCGCCACTTTGACCTGGTTATGTACTTTGAAACCCATATTTTCAGACATTAATACCCCAAGGTCTTTCACACTGTCTTTCCGTTCTATTATGTGGTTAGATTCTGTTAAGTAATTTGTAATTTCTTTAACACCATTATTATCTCTGTACCGTATTAATTGGAATTTTTCCTCATTGAATTGCATGTTGTTTTCCCTGGTCCACTGGAACACTACATTCATGTCTTCCTGCAGTCGGCCCGTGTCCTCTTGTGTGTTTACTATCTTGCTTAATTTTGTGTCATCAGCAAAAGACGACACCGTACTGTGTCTGGTGTTGGTATCTATGTCGCAAATTAGTATGAGGAACAGAAGGGGCGCTAGCACTGTTCCTTGGGGCACTGAGCTTTTGACATCCGAAGGCTCAGAAGTGACTTGGTTTACTGCTACCGATTGTTTTCGGTTTACGAGGAAATTGTATATCCACCGTCCGATTTTCCCAGTTATACCTTTTGCTTTCAGTTTGTGGGCTATTATACCATGGTCACATTTATCAAATGCCTTAGCAAAATCGGTGTAAATGACATCCACGTTTTTCTTTTCTTCTAGCGCTTTAAGAATTTTGTCATAGTGTTCCAAAAGTTGTGAGAGACATGATCTTCCCGCTCTGAACCCATGTTGACCGGTGTTGTGTAGTTAATTTGTCTCCATGAATGTTGAAATTTTGCTTCGCAGGACTCGCTCGAAAACTTTAATGATGTGAGAGGTTAGAGCTACCGGGCGGTAGTTTTTTGGTAGTGCTTTACTCCCTCCTTTATGCAGTGGGGCAATTATTGCGTTTTTCAAGCTATCTGGTATGTCACCAGTGTCTAGACTCCTTCTCCACATTATAGCCAGGGGTTTTGAGAGGTTTTCCTTACATTTTTTCATTAGGATCGAATTCCAAGAGTCCGGGCCTGGTGCCGAGTGGGATGGCATGTTGGAAATGGCCTCTTCTATGTCTTTTGGACCGAAATCAATATCCAGCATCTGAGGGGTTTCCGTGGGGAAGGTTTCCATGAATAATATATTTTGGTCTCTGATGACTTTTGTTTCATCAGGCTCACTGAATGTCATTTCATACTGCCTGCTTAAGAGTTCGCTCATTTCCTTTTTGTCCCCTGTGAAAGAGCCGTCCCCTTTGCTCAGTGGGCCGATGTTTGATGTTGTTTTAGCCTTTTGTTTGGCGTATGAAAAGAAGTATTTGGAATTTTCCTTTATACCTGCAATAGCTTTCCTCTCCTCTTCCATATGTTGTAGTTCATATGATATTCTTAGCCTTTGTTCAATTTCCACAATTTCTCTATCTATTTCGACCTTTTGCCTATCCTGTAGATTTTGATGTGTGCGTCTTTGTGTGAGTAATTTTCTTCTTCTGTACAGCCTCCTCCTTTCCCGATCTTGTTTGCTTCTTCGTTTTGTTTGTCTTGCAGGTATATGGTGGCTACAGATTTGGGTCATGGTTTCTGTTATTAAGACTAGACATTCTGCTGGTGTCAGGTTATCCATTAAATCTTCCCAGTCTATTTCCTCCATTTCTTGATTTACCTCTTCCCACCTAATGTTTTTGTTATTGAAGTTAAATTTACTGAAGGGGCCGGTTTTTGTTCTCGATTCTGAGGTTGTCTGTACACTTTGTAAGGTTGTTTTGATCTCAATTAATTTATGATCTGAGTATGTTGTGTCCGATATGTTAATGCTGTGTACTAGAGAGTCGTTGTTAGTGAAGACCAGGTCTAAGATATTGTTTTCCCGTGTGGGTTCAGCAATATGTTGGGTAAGACTAAAAAAATCACAAAGTTCAAAAAGCTCTCTCGTATTAGTATTTGCTTCTCCGGTGTTATTTGCCACTAACTGGTTTTCTAGTTGTCTCCATTTAATGTTTGGTAGGTTAAAGTCGCCTAGCCATATAATATTTGGTGTTGGGTTCCCCAGGGTTTCCACTTCTGATTTTATTTTGTTGAGCTGGGTTTTGAATTCTTCTCGGGATGAGTCTGGAGGCCTGTATGTAACAATAACTGCTAAATTTAGGGATTCTATTTTAACTCCAAGTATTTCCACCACTTCATTACTGTTATTTAGGAATTCAGTACATATCAGTGAGTCATGTATGTACAAGGCTACACCTCCATGTGATCTATGCGTTCTGTCCGCCCTATGTAGGTTGTAACCAGGAATCCATACCTCACTATCTTCCTGATCTTTAATGTGAGTTTCTGTGAGAGCCGCAAATATAGCGTTTCCTTCTTCTAGCAGGCCCCTAATAAATGGTACTTTGTTCGTGGTTCTATTTTTTAGGCCTTGGATATTTGCAAACAAGATTCGGGAGGGATTGTTTGGAGTACTATGTGTACCTAATAGTCTTCGGGATGTATTGGCCACTCTTGGGAGGCCAGGAGGTGCTCGAGGTGTTCTATGTGCTCTTCCATCTCCCTCACTCCCTCCCTCATACAGTAGATACCAACCCTAGACACAGTACAGTGTCGTCTTTTGCTGATGACACAAAATTAAGCAAGATAGTAAACACACATGAGGACACGGGCCGACTGCAGGAAGACATGACTGTAGTGTTCCAGTGGACCAGGGAAAACAACATGCAATTCAATGAAAAAAAAATCCAATTAATACGGTACAGAGATAATAATGGTGTTAAAGAAATTACAAATTACTTAACAGAATCTAACCACATAATAGAACGGAAAGACAGTGTGAAAGACCTTTGGGTATTAATGTCTGAAAATATGGATTTCAAAGTACATAACCAGGTCAAAGTTGCGGCTGCGAAACGTCTAACGGGTTGGATTCTGTGTACATTTAAAACACGCGGTGAACTACCTATGATAACACTCTTCAAATCTCTAGTGCTACTGCGGCTTGAATACTGTAGCGTATTAACATCCCCATACAAAACAGGTGAAATAAATGACTTAGAGAGTGTACAAAGAAATTTCACTTCGCATATAAGTTCGATAAAACATCTACACTATTGGGAGCGTTTAAGAGCACTGAATCTGTACTCACTGGAACGTAGAAGAGAACGTTACCTAATAATATACACGTGGAAAATCGCAGAGGGTTTAGTACCAAACCTACATACTCAGATAGTCATGAAATTCAGTGATAGGAGAGGCTGGGAATGCGAAATCCCCCAGATGAATAACAGGGGTGCTATGGGCTCTCTGCGAGAGGGCTAGTTATCACACAGAGGCCCACGTCTCTTCAACAAACTCCCACGGCGAGTAAGAGACATGAGGGACATCTCGTTAGACAACTTCAAGAGAGCCCTCGATGTCGAACTGCAAAAAGTGCCAGACGAGCCCATCCTCGCAAGGGAGCGAGCTGTCGCTTCAAACATTCTACTGCACCAAATCACCACCCATAACGAGGGGCGTCGCGCTCCTTGGTGCCGCTAGAAGAGTGGCGAACACATCAAAAGGTAAGGTATCACCAAAATGGTGTGTGTGTGTGTGTGTGTGTGTGTGTGTGGAGAACATAAGGGAATAAGATAACGGGAGTCTGCAGAAAGCCGATTGGCCAACACAAGGCAGATCCTTCTCACACCGAACCCTAATTATAAGGCCCAATTATAGGCCCAACTCACTAATACTATGAGGACTGACCTCACCAAAATGGTGTGTGTGTGTAGTGTGTGTGCAGGTGTGTATGTGTGTAGTGTGTGTGTTTGTGTGGTGTGTTTGTGCGTTTGCGTGTGTGTGTGTGTGATAATAATGATGCTAATTATAATAATATATTAGACAACTCTATAACTGTTTACAATACGGTATTTAGTAGGTTATTGCTGCAATCAACTAGTTGAAATGGATGCTTATTTATATGACAAGGGTAAGGATATTCTTTATAAACCTCATGATAAAGTACAGTTGCGATGTTCAACGGACTGGTAGGCAAATGGAAGCAGCCATTTGTTTATGACTTTAATGTTCCAGACATCTAAAAAACCTTATTAACATTAATAGAAGAGGTTGACAAAGCAGGTTATCCAGTTGTTGCTTTGGTTCATGATTTAGGGCCCACTAATATTAAAATGTGGAAGGACTTGTGCATTGATCCGGTGGGAACTAAACAAATTTCTTTTAAGAATCCAGTTGCAGATCGGGATATCTATGTGTTTGCAGATGTGCCACATTTGATTAAATTGATTAGGAATAATTTTCTTGATCATGGTTTTTACCTGAAGGATGGCATTTTGTGTCTGATTCTTGTATCAGGAAAATGCTGACAGCAACAAAAACAGAATATGTTTTAGCATATAAGTGAGGTGAAATGCATTTGAATGCATCAGGTCAGCGAGTTAAATTTGCAGCTCAACTGTTGTCCCAAACATGTTCTAGCTCAATAACATATCTTGGAGAGAGAGGACTGTTGGAGAGTAGCAATTGGAAGGAAACTGCTGACTTCATAAGTCTGGTGGACAAATGGTTTGATATGACGAATTCCTCTCATAAGTTAGGTGACAAGCAGTCACGTAACGTAATCTATGTGACCAAATAAATGTCCTGCATAGAGTTATTGAAGTGATGACAACGATGAGAGTAGGGAGGCGAATGCATAAAGGGCTGTATATGTTTCAGAAAGGTGTAATCTTATCTTCTCATTCACTGATAGGGTTGCACAATATGCTTCAGAAAATGTTTAATGTTGAATACATTTTAACTAGAAATTTAAATCAAGATTGCCTGGAACATTTATTTGGGTGCATAAGGCACATGCATGGAACCTATGACCATCCAAATGCTGTGAGTATGAAATTCAGGCTAAAGAAGTTACTCCTAGGAAAAGATGTTGCACTAATTTCTGAGAAACCTAACACAACTACTGATAATTTTGACAGTAAATTTGACTGCTTAGCAAATAATGCTTGCATGAGCACACCAACAAATAAAGGTAGGCTACACCTTTCAATGAAAGAGATTTGGCAGTAACATTTTACATTACAAGTAACTGTCTCAAAGACTTGGATGACGGGTATGAGGTAGAAAATTATGCAAGTGATGAGACTGATGAATACCAGGAGAAGTGTATGAACCCTAGCGAACGTGGAGGTAAATCAATTGATTTAGTAATAGAAGAAGAATCTCTGAGGTACATTGGTGGTTATATTGTAAGGAAGTTTTGTGTGAAATACCCTCACTTAGGCCAGAAAGCTACTGAATGCAAGTCCATGAACAAGACTTGGACTGAAGAATTAAACAGAGGTGAACTGTATGATCCCTCAAGAGTCTTTTTATTCTCACTTAACCACAATGAAAGAAGTATTTAAGACTGTACATGGGGACAGTCTTAAAGAGGGCAAAGAATGTTTTTTTTTAATGTGTTGGAAGTAGAAAGTGTTGGAGTTGATCTACCGACTGATGTCATATGCTTCTTTGCCAAAATATCTGTACTTTTTTAGAATTATAATAATAGTATTAAGATAAACAAGAAAAAAGCAAGACTTGAAGAAGTGAAAATAGAAAATTTATGAAAATGAGCAAATAATAGTATGGAGAACATAGCTGTGAATAACTTGTGTAAATCATATTCTCTTTCTTATCATGGTCTATTGTGACATACTGCTAAACAAAAAAAAAGTCTTATACTATCTGCTAAACTATGATATTTCACTGGCATATGTTTCCAATGCTGAAAGACTACACTGATATTATTTTCATGAGTATTGGGGCTTCTACTGTTAAGGGGATAAAGATAACCAAGCAAACCAAAACAATATTTGTGTACACAATTCTAAGTACTCCCCTATAAGATGTACAAATACTGCATATATTATATATGTACAAATAATGCCTGCCACCGCCAAATGTGCAAACAACTTAGGGGAGAGAGAGAGAGAGTTCTTTGACGGCTATATGGTCCTTCTTCTGGTACAGCCTTGGTACAGCCTTGGTACAGCCTTGGTACAGCTGACGTCACGCGCACACTGAGCGTAAACTCACCCAGCGACTGGCCGACCTCTCAACAAAGACCTTGTACCTGCCTACTTATTAATACCCGTGTATGAAATACTTAACTACCCACGAACTCCACCAACACATTTTCGATTATACCTCTCTCTCTCTCTCTCTCTCTCTCTCTGCACACACACACACACACACGCGCGTGCGAGAGAGATAGAGAGAGAGAGAGAGAGAAGGGGGGGGGGGGAGACATAAGGAGGAAGGAAAAGTTTATTCAGAAATAACTGGAAACGGGAAGGTTGAACATGGGGAATACAAAGGAGAACAAACTGCAACAGACCTATTGGTCCTTACGGGGCAGTTTGGATATCTAAAACTACTAATCTACTGACTACGAGGTAGAGAAAAGGATAGCAAAGAAGAAGGCTCCTCCCCACCCACCACTCCCTCCAGCTAATGCTGGCATGGAAACAGATAGGAAAAATACCATGTAGTATTGAAAAACTGACACGGAAATTCGGACAGGACAGGGAGAAAAAAGAAGTTGATTTGTAATCTAAGCTAACTCTATTTACTACAATTTTGAAAGGGAACAGATGTATGAAAATCAATATACATTGCGGTATGGGTTGACATTTCGTTGCGCGTTATTCTGAAAGAAACTGTGTTAATCGGGGGTTATTTGCCATGTGTTTATCCAGATGGTTCTTAAATGTTTCGACAGTATTACAGTTTACAATGTTCGAGGGTAGTCTGTTCCAATTATTCACAACGGGGTTGAAGAAGAAATGCTTCGCCTCGTGAGAATGAAAACGCTTGCCTATAATCTTATAACCATTGTTTCTCGTGTTTGCTTGATTGATCGTAAATAATTCGCTTACATTTAGGTTGCTGAATCCCTTGAAGATTTTGAAAACCTCTATTAGGTCACCTCTCATTCTGCGCTTTGTTAAGCTAAACAAATTTAGTTCTTTTAAGCGCTCTTCGTACGGTTTATTACGCAATCTGGGTATCATTTTAGTGACTCTGCGTTGCACCCTTTCAAGTTTATTTATGCGGGAAGGAGAACTATATATATATATATAGGAGGGAAAGCAGGTAGCTTATTCAACCAGGATGACATTTTAAATGGTGGAAAAAGTGATTGATGTGGTGATCAATAGGGAGGTAAATACTGTGACTGTTTTAAAGTAATATTTACCACCCATGCCGGTGATAAAGTGACGATATAAGTCGTGTAAGCAGAATAACAACTGTTCTACCATAAACTGTACATTAACCATAATGGAGTACAAAACTGCTTTAGTATATTAACCCATTGGCTGCGGGAGACGTTCCGGAACTCTATGGCAATTTACAGCAATCTACAGGCTTTTAAAGCCTCTTAAAGCCTGTAAAATCAAGTGCAAGGGAGCGGGAGCACGACAGGCCACACGTCCTTCTCTCAGCCAGACAGCTGAGGCACTGAGGGCTCTGAGTCAGAGTCTCGCGAGATATACAGTGCTGCCATATGCAAATGTAGCGAGAATGACTCATTTTAGCGAATGTCTATGGTAGCGCTGCGGGTGAACCCCGCGAGTTACGAAGCTCTTCCTTTCGTCATTTTGAAGCTATTTTCGTCTAGTTTTTGGCTGAATACAATTAATTTCATTCAGATACTTGCCTAATCAATTAGGAGTGCCTGAATGAGCCCTAATATGGCAGAAATATGCCCGCAGCGTAAGTGTTAAGGAGCAATCATTCGTATTTACGTAATATTAGTAAAGTACGGTAGTGTTTGAATATACTTGTACCTTATATAATAGTAATGACAGCTTAAGTACAAACACTGAGTGCAATAACATTAAACCACTGGTGAAGTTCCACCGATTTAGTAGGTTTGAAAATATGAACTAATCGATGACAGATCATAGTTTTTTATGTGAGTGATTCAGTAGCTTTTTTTTTTTTTTAAGAGACAATGAACGGAGGAAGGAAAAACACAGATAAAACAAAAAGGTCCATGTGCCTAAAGGCATCCTCCATTCATAAAATGTTTGTAACAACTGGATTTAAACATTTGTAGATTGTAAGTTTGTGGAAAGCAATTTGAGGGAAGTGAATTCCAAAGAGTAGTAGCTCTGGGGATAAATGAATTCTGATAAGCAGAAGTTCTGCATTGTGGAGGAGAAAGTGTAAATTCATGGGCGCTCTCAGCTGCCCTAGTTCTACGGGGAAAGATGTGGAGAGGCGGCACAATTGAAGCAAGTTCCTCGGAACAATTGCTGTGAAAATATCTGTAGAATAATGCAAGGAATGCAACGTTTCTTCGTATGGATAATGTAGGAAGGTCCTGTGTGATTGCAAGGTTATTGATTAATCTAATAGCTTTATTTTGAATTTTGTCCAACTGACTCAATGCAACCACTCCACTTCCACCCCACAGAGGTGAACAGTAATCCATCTGAGAACGCACATGACTTTTATATATTACGGCCAACTGCTCGTCAGTGAAGAATTATCGAACTCTGTACAGGAGTCCCAGTTTTTTAGAGGCATTCTTAGCAATGCTTCTAACATAATGTGTCCAGCTCAAGTTAGTAGTTAATGTTACACCGAGAATGTCAATACTAGGGGAAGTGGGAATATTTACATCATTAAAAAATATATGGGAGTCAGTGAGATTCTGTCGGTTAGAAAATTGAATGTACTTGGTTTTCTGTGCATTAAAGGAAACTAGATTCTTTTGTCCCCATTCATTAATTCTAGAAAGGTCCTGGTTCAGAGAAATTGCAGTGTTTATTTTTGAATTTATAAGATCGGGTTGGGTGAAAGAATTGGTAAATGTGAAGGAACTGTGGAGTGTTGAGTCATCTGCGTAGGAATGTATTGGATTATGAGTGGTAGATATGAGATCATTGATATGAATGAGGAACAGAGTTGGGGCCAAAACTGATCCCTGGGGAACACCAGCATTTATTGAGTTAAATTGAGAATAAAGGCCATCTACCATTACACATATTTTTCTGTTATGAAGATAAGAAGAAATTAGTGGAACTACTGATGCAAGGCCGTAGTGTGACATCTTCGACAATAAGGATTGATGCCAGACTCTATCAAATGCCTTTGATATATCCAGTGCTATTGTATGTGTTTCACCATGTTGGTCTGTAGCTTGTCAATTCCTGTACTGTATCTCATAAGTAGGTAAAGAGGGATTATCAGTTCATAGGATAATAACAGAACAAAATAAACGAAATACTTCATTCACTCACCATTCATTCAACAGTCACTAAAAATAAGTTCCCGGAGTTTCAAAGTTAAATACAAAGTATAAAAATATATAAAATTTACAAAGTATATTTACCCATTCCAAAGCAATAGTCAATTACCATGTTTTGTGCACTTCTTTTGTCACCCCCTGACACACTCAGAGACCACATCATATACTTTTTTGTTTTGACCTTCCACGCAGTCTCCTAATTTCAAATACAAATACAATGCCTTTTGCACCACTAATTTTTGAGACATAATATTTTTATAGCAATGTGACCCTGCCATATGCGTAATTCCTTTTCTTACTTTAGAACGACCTATTATTAACTCCACCACAGATCTCCCGAATATCCATATTTTACACCATGGACTCTACATACATTATTTAACTAATCCATTTCCACTGATATCACTCTTTTAGTGTTCATTATAATAATATCATAGTTTTTCATCCTCATAAATTGTGTTAGCACTACAGGTCTCTCGTGTAATAATTCTACACAATTAATTCAACTTTGTATTTCCCTATCCACTGTCATCTTTCCGTGAGCATCTACCAGATTATGGTCCAAGATAACCTAATTCATTAACTACTTCCAGGATTTAACTATAATACTTCAATATTATACCTTGTTACTTTCTCTCCTACCATCATCACCGTAAGACAGTCTCATTATCTTCAATAAATAACAGCCAACACAAATGAGTAAACATAACAAATTATATTATTACCTATGACAGATCAAGGCGGCTCAACTCTCCAGTCCCAGTACGTACCTGAAATACAAAACAAATAATATTAACAACATGCCAGAATTAATGCTATTTGACCCTAATATTAGCAATTTTACCTTTCAACATTATACAGTATAGTTCTCTCTCTCTCTCTCTCTCTCTATATATATATATATATATATATATATATATATATATATGTGTTAGTAAAGCCAGGTAATACATTTTCTTTAATACATACGAGGTTGAAAGAAATGGCAATTTCTGCGTTGGAAATTTTATTATTCAAAGTTTCCAGGTCTCTGATGAGTTTTCGCTGGGTGGCAGGAAGTAGATGAATGAGATGAGCAAAATTCATGGTGGTACAGGGTTACATAAATGTACATGATGATACAGGATATACGACGCGTTTCACTGGACAACCAGCATTATCAAGTAAGGGTAGAATGATATAAACTGGAACTGGAACTGGATGTGAGGTAGAGACCCCACTAGTGAAGAAAGTAGAGTTGTAAGTCCAAGGTAAAGTGATGAAAGTCGAAGAGTTGGAGAGATGAAAGATGGTGGGCTGACCACCTTGCTTAGTCATTAAAATTCATCGAGTAGTATAGTTCGAGAGTCCTTTGTACTTCTGGAGGGATTATGATGTCACAGCCATCGATGAGCATGGGCTTTGATGGTATCCAGGCTGAAGAGGGCGGGACGGCAGTAGTTGCTGTTGGTTTGTGCAGTTTGGTGAATTTTCTTGATTCTTCTGGAGGCTCGTCGAAGATAACAGGCATAGATGGTAGTGGAGATGGTGGTGGTTGAGCGGAGGAGTCAGGCTGGAGGTTTGAGGTGGTCCGAGATGTTGTTGGAGTTGGAGTTGATGGAGTTGATGGTGTTGATGATGATGATGATGATGGTGATGGTGGTGCTGGAGGAGTTGTTGTAAGCTCCTCTGCTTTCCTCTTGTGCAGGTTCGGTGGTTGTTGAAGCTTGGACTGCTGCTTGGGAGCACTTTTCGTCTTTGCTGATGTTGGCCCAGCTGGTTGAGTCTTCGGGTTGATGGACGGCTTCTTTTTGGACGGCTTCCTTGCCGACGACCTCTTGGTGATTGCTGAGGTCGTGGAGAGAGTCTCCTCAGGGATGGTGATTGTCGGCAGCTTGTTGACTGACAGCAGATAGGGGATCAGTTGGCAGAGTTGTTGTTTGTCTGTACCAGCGATGGCTATGGCTGACTGGATACAGGCGTAGATTTTTGTCCTCAATACCGCTTCCCCTTCTGCATTCGTTGTTGTTGTTGGCGCCTTTGGTGGAGTGTTATGTGGAGAGAATGAGGAGCCCTTGACAGGGGCTCCTTTAGGGCCTGTGATGTTGATGGCTTCTCTTCCCTGACTCCCGGAGTAGATGGAAAACTCCACTGCTTCACCATTCTCCAACGAGGCTCTCTTGCTGGTCTTGTTGTTGTGGATGTTGGTGTGGTGGCAGAAGATATCCTCGTTGTTGGAAGTGGTGATAAAACCATAGCCTGCTTTGAAATTAAACCACTTGACCCTACCAATGGTTGTGGTAGTGCTGGTGGCCATGGCAGAGGTGGTCAAGAGTGGAGAGGCAGGTGTTTGCAGGCAGGCAGGAAGGCCTTGGAGTGGAGGTGGAGGTAATAAGATATAAAAGGTAAACAGGAAGGGTATATATAGAGGGTGGAGGATCAGAGGAGGCGAAAATCAGGGGGCAAAAGTCTCCTATTGGTGGAGGGGTATTCTAGGAGTGCAAAAGGGGGAACCGCTTCACGCAGGCGCACTGGATGCGGGATGGTGTTGGTCGGGTGGCGGGGTCAAAGCTGATTGGCTGCGTGTCGAGGGGCGTGGCCTAAGTTGTGTGGTCCGTGTGGCGCCGGCAGAAGACGAAGCTGAAGGAGGTAGCGCGGGGGGCTGCGTCAAGGGCACCGGGGGGCGAGGAGGGGCGTTAGGTCCTGTAGGGTAGTGCCTTTTGGCAGAAGGAAGGATCTGAAGGTCTAGAGTTTGGTTGTTGATGTTAGGATGTAAGGCTTGGATATATAACGCTTCGAGTATAGGTAATCTCCTTGGGTCACTTTCTTTACATTTATGTACATTTATGTAACCCTGTACCACCATGAATTTTGCTCATCTCATTCATCTACTTCCTGCCACCCAGCGAAAACTCATCAGAGACCTGGAAACTTTGAATAATAAAATTTCCAACGCAGATATTGCCATTTCTTTCAACCTCGTATGTATTAAAGAAAATATATATATATACAGTATATATATATATATATATATATATATATATATATATATATATATACTGTATATGAGAGAGAGAGAGAGATATATATATATATATATATACTGTATATGAGAGAGAGAGAGAGAGAGAGAGGAGTACAAAGGAAATCAAGCAACAACAGGTCTAGTGACCCTTCTAGGCTGCTTGTCCTCCAAAACACTGAGGATAAAGTGTCCAAACAGTGGTTTAGAGTGGGTAAGGGAACATTGGAAAGGGAACTACTGCCCTGCCACTAACGTGGCAGGACTAGGAAGTTAGTAGGGGACATATGGGTTAGTAACTGAGGGGAGGATAAAATAAAGTTATTCATTTACAAACGCAGTCAGACGCGGGTTTGATGCGAGATATTTGTCTAGGCGGAATTTAAATGAATCAACGGTGCTGCAGTCTATAACGTCTCGGGGAAGCCCATTCCACAGTTGACAACTCGATTGAAGAAGAAATTCTTAGATTCGTGCGAGTTAAAAGATTTACCAATAATTTTGCAACCGTTTCCCCGCGTGTAATTAGATTGGTCGATAGTGAAGTACTTACTACAGTTCATATTGTCGATGCCTTTGATGATTTTGAACACTTGAATTAAGTCACCTCTTAATCTGCGCTGGGTTAAAGGAAATAGATTTAATTCTCTAAGACGCTCTTCGTATGGTTTGTTCTTTAGGCTAGGTATCATTTTGGTAACTCTACGTTGAACTCGTTCTAGCTTGTTTATGTCTTTTTGGTAATAAGGGCACCAGCATTGAACGCAGTATTCCAGAAGAGGGCGGACTAAGGAATTGTAAAGGGTTAGGATTACGTCTTTGGATTTATGCTCAAATGATCTGCCTATAAAGCCAATTATTTTGTTTGCCTTCTTAACAACTTCTGAACATTGTTGACTCGGTTTTAGGTTACTCGATATTGTTACTCCCAGATCGGTTTCTCTGTTTACATTCTTAAGCTGAGTGCCATTCATCGAATAGTTTGCTTTCTCATTTAGGTATCCGATATGTAGTACTTTATATTTATCCGCATTGAAACTCATTTGCCAAATTTGGGCCCAATGTGACAATTAATCTAGATTGTGTTGCATATCGTCAACTTGTTCTTTTGAGAGTACGCTATTTGCAATTTTTGTATCGTCAGCAAATTTTGAGATTGTACAGGTGAGACCCTCATCTATGTCGTTGATGTAAATTAGAAAGAGAATTGGTCCTAGTACCGATCCCTGGGGTACCCCGCTACTTACATTGGTCCATTTAGATGCCTTACCGTTTATGACTACTCTTTGCTTTCTGTCGCTGAGCCAATTTTCTATCCATTTCAACACACCGTCTTGTATTCCATGCGCATTTAGTTTTAGCAGTAAACGTTTGTGGGGAACTTTGTCAAAGGCCTTTTGAAAATCAAGGTATATAATATCTACAGCTTTACTCTCATCGTAGAGGTTGAGGATATCGTGGAAGAAGTCTAAGAGGTTTGTTAAACAGGAACGTTTTTTACGAAAGCCATGTTGAGTATCTTTAAGTATGTTATTTTCCTCTAAGTGATTTACGAGTCTGTCTCTTATGACCGTTTCTAGCATTTTACATACAACTGAGGTTAAGCTAATTGGACGATAGTTACTGGGTAGGGATTTGCTGCCTTTTTTTAATATCGGTGTTACGTTGGCTATCTTCCACTGATCAGGCATAGTTCCAGACTGCAAGGATTTATTGAATAGTAATGTCAGTGGTTTGGAGAGCTCATCCTTAGCTTCCTTTAGAACTCTAGGCGAGATTGTATCAGGTCCAGGCGTTTTATTTACCTTGAGTTTATCTAAACAATTCAATACTTCTCTCTCTGTAACGGTGATATTGATTAGAACATCTGAATTATCAATCTGAATCGGCGATGGTGTAGGGATATCACTGAGGTCTTCTGTTGTAAAAACTGATGCAAAGAAGGTATTGAGGGCATTACTCATTTGTACTTCGTCTTTGGTGTATTCTCCATTTTCATCGACTAACGGTCCAACAGTTGAAGTAACTACTTTTTCTTTCTGATATAACTATAGAATTCTTTCGGGTTTGTTTTACTTTGATTCGCAATATGTAACTCTAGGGTCTTTTTACTTTGCTTAATTAACTTTTTGGCTTTGAGTCGTAGCTCTACAAATTTCACCCGTTCTTCGTCATTTTGTGAGGATTTTAATCTATCATTAGCAAATTTTTTAGCAAGCAGGCAGTTTTGAAATATCTTTATTCCACCATTTGGGCTTATTATTATGGCCTGGACGCCGTATTTTCGATGGTATGCAGTCTTGCACTGCTTTTAGGTAAGTGGTTTCGAATAACTTCCAAGATGTATTTATGTCGTTATTGTTAATTAAAAAGCTCCAGTCAGTTTCTTTAAACATAGCTCTAAGTTTATGAAAGTTTGCTTTCTTGAAATTAGGGACTTTTTCGATGCTACTATTTGGTTCGTTACTAGTAAAGTTTAAAGTGAAAGTTATCGTACGATGGTCGCTGTTACTGAATTCATCACCAACATTCAAATTCTCTATTAATTCTTGCTTTTGTTGCAAGTACAATGTCAAGAACGTTATTACCACGGGTCGGTGTTCGAACAAATTGATAAAGCGAACTCTCTTGCAAGTTCGTATACAAGTCATGTCCGGAGTGTGAAGTAAGAGTATAGCCCCACTTGGTCACAGGTAAATTAAAGTCGCCAAAAAATACGGTATCTTGTGAGTTACTTACATCTGCAATTTGTTCATAAATTTCTCCGTCAGTTTGCACTGATTGAGCTGGAGGTCTGTATATTAATGCAAGTATTATTTTTGTACCTTTATTATTCTTTATTAGCACAAAAGATGTGTCGACATTCACAATTTGAGGTTTTGACAAGAGGGTCGGGTAAAGACTTTCTTTGATATAAAATAAAATAAAACGCCACCTCCATTTTTATTTATTCGGCTTTTCTCAAACATTACATAACCGGGAAGTGAATACTCTGCTAAAAAGTCTCTATCTACTGTATTGAGCCAAGATTCTGTTATACCAATCACATCATAATTTTCAGTAAACACTAGTTCCTCTAAATCTGAAAATTTATTGCGTATGCTACGAGCGTTTGCATAGAAAACCTTTAAAGTTGCGGTTTTAGAACTCGCAGAACGTTCTTTAATCAAATTTTTGGTTCTGATCGGATCTACATTTACATTCATGGCTGACATCGGCCCTCGGTCGTTATCCCTGGTGGTTTTGAATTTGGGTCGTGTTGGTGGAGCTTTATCCAAATTCGCGGTTCTTGACAGATTAGCATTTAATTCCTTCGCAGGTTGCCGCCCTCGCTGTCTTCGGTCCTCCTTCCTGGTTGTCCTGTGCTGAGTCGATTTCTTCTCCGAAAATCCTTCACCGCATCGTTGAGAAGACGCCCAAAACGTGCTGCTCCCACCTGGTTCAGATGAACTCCATCGTCGGAAAACAAATAGTCATCGTAGTAGAAATTGTCCCAGGTGTCGATGAATCCCACGTTTTCCTTCCTGCAGAGGTTTGCTAGACAACGATTTGTGCTGGTGGCTATGTTGTAAAATCGGCTCTCTACACCAAGCCGGGGGACGATTCCTGAGACGATGATCCTTGATGACTTCTCCTTAAACGACTTGATCAGCTGCTGGTACTTTAAAAGCAAATCTTCCGACCGGGTTCGCTGTACATCGTTGGATCCAACGTGGATGACGTACATTGTATTAGCAGGGGCCAGCTTAGATAATTAGAGAGAGAGAGAGAGAGAGAGAGAGAGAGAGAGAGAGAGAGAGAGAGAGAGAGAGAAGGGGGGGGGGGGGGTGACAGGAGGTACACCCACTAATGACCACCTTAACTACCAATAACCAGTTAACTGGCGTCATTCACGATAATCATCAACAAACACAAATGCAGCTAAGACTACGGAAAGCCCTGCCCTTAGGTCAATAAACCTATGGTGCTCCACCGGGGGATTGAATCAGGGCCTTCCACGCACGAAGCAAGTTTGGTACCACTTAACCACACCGGGTCTAAATAATGTGACGTTTATAAAGGTGTTGTAATTTAGTGCAGCAGAAAATAAACAAATAACACTTTGAATCTCGACCGTCACCATCTAGTGAGACACATGAAACACCCAACACAAAATGAAGCTTCACTCTATAATCGTGGGGCCTTGCAAGAGCGGCAGGATACTGAACACCTTAGAGTCTGGAGGTGGCAAAGACAAAAATCTATGAATACTATGACTGATCAGTTAGATGATAATTTGATATGAGTGACATTACCCTAGTTTCCAACGCCATATCCCGCATACAACCCGGCCTTTAACCCCGGACAACATTGCTGGCAACTATAATTATGGTTTGTTATGTACCACGCCTAGCGCCTGTTATGTTGTGGGGGGGGGGGGGGGTTCTCTCTCTCTCTCTCTCTCTCTCTCTCTCTCTCTCTCTCTCTCTCTCTCTCTCTCTCTCTCTCTCCTCTCTCTTCTCTTCCTCGCTCTCTCTCTCTCTCTTCTCTCTCTCTCTCTCTCTCTCTCTCTCTCTCTCTCTCTCTCTCTCTCGCGCGCGCTCTCGCCTTCTCTCTCTCTCTCTCTCTCTCTCTCTCGAAGACACCTGTACAAGGAACTACACATTCACTGATACACACCTCATGCGGATATGGATAATAACATACGCAGCTATAAATGTGATAGTGTATGAGGATTGGTGATTGTACAACAAATATTCATGAATATATAATGATATATTACAATAATTTGTATTACTTTTACACTACTGTACTTTAATTGACATTTGGAAACAAATTATAAAACAAAATATTTCTAATGAAAACCTAGGGTATTCTGATTAGCTTGTGATTATATAAGCAATTGAATTATTTATACAATCAAATATAGGCCTAAATATAGAATCAACATTAAATTATGTAATTATATAGCATTGTCTTCTACGATTTGACTGAATAATTGACACATTAAATATACTGAAAGACTATATAGAATTATATATTTTCTTTAAAAAACCGAAGATTCAATCAATTTCCTCCCCTAGACTATGTCGATGCCAACCCTGCAGAATACAATCAACTAATAAGCTAAACATTTAACCCTTGGGGGACGAATACAAAACGCCACCTATCTATTTTATTCAACCTTCAATATTAGTGTGAAAAATTTATAAATCATTCTTTACATAAAAATCACCACAGTACCAAAGCCCCATTTAGTATTCAAGAATCATAGAAGCTAAAATGCAAAGGAAAACAACTCTTAGGAACATAATACTGAGAATGTCCATGTCCAAGATGAGCGACTTCGAGTTTATTAAATATTAATGGATCATATTTGATGAGCTTTAAAGATGCAATACATCGTTGTTGTTTTTTTCACTGACCAACTACAAAATATTGTTTTGTTTTGACAAAACCTTCACCCCAACCCCCCAACAGTAACCTAACTGTTCATCTACTTAAAATAATTCATGTTACAGCCACTATCTAAAGATATATTTACATGAACTTGGTGTCTCAATAACATGTCCTTCAATAACATGGCGTATAGTTTTTCATGTTCTTATTATTAAAACTAGTAAGACAATGGGTAAACTAGATCTCAATTAACCATTTGAATCCCACAGACCCTTTCTTAACTGAATAAAATCGTCACACACTTTTCGTTTCAGAATCTGAATTACTCAGCTAAAAATAATAGCACCACGAATTTCTGTCCGAAGCTGTACACTCTACTACATCCAGTGATCCAGACACAACCAGAGACATCGCAGCCCTGAACTGAAGGCATTCGTGTATTTTTAACATAAATACCGCAACAAAGTTTTCATTGAGTGGTATTATTCAGGAGCATTAAATAGTCCATTACTTTCAAACAAGTAAAAATATATATATGACTCAAATTGTGGGAGTGAGGTGTTTTTCTTGATTTATGGCCCCCACTTTGAATAGAAAGGAAAAGTGGACATTGTGGAAGTAAGTCTTGACTGTTTACCCAGACTGTCCATGGCCTTATACCTCAATAACACAACCGAACACATATTTCAGATTTGTATTAATATTCGTTTTAAACCCAAGAGAAAGATAACATCCTAACTTTAACCCCAAGTGTCTCCTGTGTATACTATACAGTAGAGAAGCTGTTTCCTTGGCCTACTCCAACAGGCCCTGAGGGAGGCCACACACAACAAACAGTAGCCTCTCTCCTTAACCCTCTCCGACATATGACGCGATTTTGAGCCTATTGGGGATACTTTAAAGCCTTTGTTACCATCAGGGGTATTTAGAAACCTTTACTTTAGTTACTTCAACCTCTGCAGTTGTCTTTGAGTTAGCTGTGGGCAGAAAACTAATTTTGGAGAGGTAATTATAAGAGTGGGAGAACTCTATTTCTTATTGCTAATCTGGCAACCTCTGCGTCATATATGTGTGAAAGGGTTAATTACCTCCACACGGGGGAATGGGCCCGGGAGGCACAACAAGAGTCGGTAGGCTCAGGAGGGTCTTGATGAGAAGCAAGGGGGGAATATGTTGTAGAGCACTAGGGAAGTACCTTCAACAATATGTTGTAGAGCACTAGGGAAGTACCTTCAACAATATGTTGTAGAGCACTAGGGAGTACCCTCAACAATATGTTGTAGAGCACTAGGGAAGTACCTTCAACAATATGTTGTAGAGCACTAGGGAAGTACCTTCAACAATATGTTGTAGAGCACTAGGGAAGTACCTTCAACAATATGTTGTAGAGCACTAGGGAAGTACCTTCAACAATATGTTGTAGAGCACTAGGGAAGTACCTTCAACAATATGTTGTAGAGCACTAGAAAAGTACCTTCAACAATATGTTGTAGAGCACTAGGGAAGTACCTTCAACAATATGTTGTAGAGCACTAGGGAAGTACCTTCAACAATATGTTGTAGAGCACTAGGGAAGTACCTTCAACAATATGTAGAGCACTAGGGAAGTACCTTCAACAATATGTTGTAGAGCACTAGGGAAGTACCTTCAACAATATGTTGTAGAGCACTAGGGAAGTACCTTCAACAATATGTTGTAGAGCACTAGGGAAGTACCTTCAACAATATGTTTAGAGCACTAGGGAAGTGCCCTCCACAATATGTTGTAGAGCACTAGGGAAGTACCTTCAACAATATGTTGTAGAGCACTAGGGAAGTACCTTCAACAATATGTTGTAGAGCACTAGGGAAGTACCTTCAACAATATGTTGTAGAGCACTAGGGAAGTACCTTCAACAATATGTTGTAGAGCACTAGGGAAGTACCTTCAACAATATGTTGTAGAGCACTAGGGAAGTACCTTCAACAATATGTTGTAGAGCACTAGGGAAGTACCTTCAACAATATGTTGTAGAGCACTAGGGAAAGTACCTTCAACAATATGTTGTAGAGCACTAGGGAAGTACCTTCAACAATATGTTGTAGAGCACTAGGGAAGTACCTTCAACAATATGTTGTAGAGCACTAGGGAAGTACCTTCAACAATATGTTGTAGAGCACTAGGGAAAGTACCTTCAACAATATGTTGTAGAGCACTAGGGAAGTACCTTCAACAATATGTTGTAGAGCACTAGGGAAGTACCTTCAACAATATGTTGTAGAGCACTAGGGAAGTACCTTCAACAATATGTTGTAGAGCACTAGGGAAGTACCTTCAACAATATGTTGTAGAGCACTAGGGAAGTACCTTCAACAATATGTTGTAGAGCACTAGGGAAGTACCTTCAACAATTGTTGTAGAGCACTAGGGAAGTACCTTCAAAATATGTTGTAGAGCACTAGGGAAGTACCTTCAACAATATGTTGTAGAGCACTAGGGAAGTACCTTCAACAATATGTTGTAGAGCACTAGGGAAGTACCTTCAACAATATGTTGTAGAGCACTAGGGAAGTACCTTCAACAATATGTTGTAGAGCACTAGGGAAGTACCTTCAACAATATGTTGTAGAGCACTAGGGAAGTACCTTCAACAATATGTTGTAGAGCACTAGGGAAGTACCTTCAACAATATGTTGTAGAGCACTAGGGAAGTACCTTCAACAATATGTTGTAGAGCACTAGGGAAGTACCTTCAACAATATGTTGTAGAGCACTAGGGAAGTACCTTCAACAATATGTTGTAGAGCACTAGGGAAGTACCTTCAACAATATGTTGTAGAGCACTAGGGAAGTACCTTCAACAATATGTTGTAGAGCACTAGGGAAGTACCTTCAACAATATGTTGTAGAGCACTAGGGAAGTACCTTCAACAATATGTTGTAGAGCACTAGGGAAGTACCTTCAACAATATGTTGTAGAGCACTAGGGAAGTACCTTCAACAATATGTTGTAGAGCACTAGGGAAGTACCTTCAACAATATGTTGTAGAGCACTAGGGAAGTACCTTCAACAATATGTTGTAGAGCACTAGGGAAGTACCTTCAACAATGTTGTAGAGCACTAGGGAAGTACCTTCAACAATATGTTGTAGAGCACTAGGGAAGTACCTTCAACAATATGTTGTAGAGCACTAGGGAAGTACCTTCAACAATATGTTGTAGAGCACTAGGGAAGTACCTTCAACAATATGTTGTAGAGCACTAGGGAAGTACCTTCAACAATATGTTGTAGAGCACTAGGGAAGTACCTTCAACAATATGTTGTAGAGCACTAGGGAAGTACCTTCAACAATATGTTGTAGAGCACTAGGGAAGTACCTTCAACAATATGTTGTAGAGCACTAGGGAAGTACCTTCAACAATATGTTGTAGAGCACTAGGGAAGTACCTTCAACAATATTGTAGAGCACTAGGGAAGTACCTTCAACAATATGTTGTGTAGAGCACTAGGGAAGTACCTTCAACAATATGTTGTTAGAGCACTAGGGAAGTACCTTCAACAATATGTTGTAGAGCACTAGGGAAGTACCTTCAACAATATGTTGTAGAGCACTAGGGAAGTACCTTCAACAATATGTTGTAGAGCACTAGGGAAGTACCTTCAACAATATGTTGTAGAGCACTAGGGAAGTACCTTCAACAATATGTTGTAGAGCACTAGGGAAAGTACCTTCAACAATATGTTGTAGAGCACTAGGGAAGTACCTTCAACAATATGTTGTAGAGCACTAGGGAAGTACCTTCAACAATATGTTGTAGAGCACTAGGGAAGTACCTTCAACAATATGTTGTAGAGCACTAGGGAAGTACCTTAAACAATATGTTGTAGAGCACTAGGGAAGTACCTTCAACAATATGTTGTAGAGCACTAGGGAAGTACCTTCAACAATATGTTGTAGAGCACTAGGGAAGTACCTTCAACAATATGTTGTAGAGCACTAGGGAAGTACCTTCAACAATATGTTGTAGAGCACTAGGGAAGTACCTTCAACAATATGTTGTAGAGCACTAGGGAAGTACCTTCAACAATATGTTGTAGAGCACTAGGGAAGTACCTTCAACAATATGTTGTAGAGCACTAGGGAAGTACCTTCAACAATATGTTGTAGAGCACTAGGGAAGTACCTTCAACAATATGTTGTAGAGCACTAGGGAAAGAACCTTCAACAATATGTTGGGGACCACGAGGGAAGTACCTCAAACAACATGTTGTAGACCACTAGGGACGTACCTTCAACAATATGTTGTAGAGCACTAGGGAAGTACCTTCAACAATATGTTGTAGAGCACTAGGGAAGTACCTTCAACAATATGTTGTAGAGCACTAGGGAAGTACCTTCAACAATATGTTGTAGAGCACTAGGGAAGTACCTTCAACAATATGTTGTAGAGCACTAGGGAAGTACCTTCAACAATATGTTGTAGAGCACTAGGGAAGTACCTTCAACAATATGTTGTAGAGCACTAGGGAAGTACCTTCAACAATATGTTGTAGAGCACTAGGGAAGTACCTTCAACAATATGTTGTAGAGCACTAGGGAAGTACCTTCAACAATATGTTGTAGAGCACTAGGGAAGTACCTTCAACAATATGTTGTAGAGCACTAGGGAAGTACCTTCAACATGATGTTGTAGAGCACTAGGGAAGTACCTTCAACAATATGTTGTAGAGCACTAGGGAAGTACCTTCAACAATATGTTGTAGAGCACTAGGGAAGTACCTTCAACAATATGTTGTAGAGCACTAGGGAAGTACCTTCAACAATATGTTGTAGAGCACTAGGGAAGTACCTTCAACAATATGTTGTAGAGCACTAGGGAAGTACCTTCAACAATATGTTGTAGAGCACTAGGGAAGTACCTTCAACAATATGTTGTAGAGCACTAGGGAAGTACCTTCAACAATAAGGGGAAATACAAGAGGCCAAGGGAAGAGAATATAATTATACAATAATGTCTGACATAATAAATATGACATCAACAACATAATAATACATGGTATCTGGGATATGAAGGCGAAGGGAAGAGAAGGGACATGTTTAAAACAAGTTTTAAAATGAAATTAAGCAGAAACAACCGGAAAAAAGTACATATACTAGAAAATATAGATCGATGACAGATAAATCAAAATATAGATCGATGACAGATAAATCAAAATATAGATCGATGACAGATAAATCAAAATATAGATCGATGACAGATAAATCAAAATATAGATCGATGACAGATAAATCAAAATCACAACAAGAATTATGCTTGAAGTTGGAGGGAGAAAAATGTTAAGTAAAATAAATGAAACCAAACATAGGAGGTAGTATTGAAAACATAATATTAGGGGAAATAAGGGGCGTGTGTAGATGCAGGGATTGATGAAGTGAAAGAAACTTAGAGATAAGATACACGGTGCTTAGACAAGGACATCATCAAAAGGGACTCATTTAGACCTGCTTATCTCCAAAAAAAATCTTAGATGTCTCTGGTTGATTGAAAATTATAAAAAGGCAACAGAAGCAGTATATCAAGATGATAAAGAGATGAAAGAAGAGCAGGGCATTTAAGGGGAGATTTCCACTTTAGGGATTTTTTTCTGGACCCATTTCTCCCTCATGTTTAGCCCCGTTGCTTTTGAGATTTTAAGACGTTCGCCCTATTAGTTTGGACATTTTAAGACATTTTGCCCCATTTCTGTCAATTTTAAGACCTTTCGTGCAATTAAGGTGTCAATCTTTTTCCTGGCGAGCGATAGCGAGCCTGTAATTTAAGAGCAACCGGCCTCCGGCCGGGACATTTTTCTACCCGAAAAATGTACAAATTTATCTTGAAAGGGGGTCTAGGGGGTGTAATTTTTATCTTGATTTAAACGTACCTCCCCTTAACATGGATAAGGGATGAGAGGAAACGGGAACTAAGTTAACTCTTTCAGCACGATGACGTAATTCTTGTCTTATTATGTGTAGGCGTAGGGATGTGGCGACCCCATCGCCCGTCAGTTTCGTGGCGCAGATAGCCCCTGGAGGTTGAGACTGGGAATCCCATCTCCAAAATATACTCCCACTAAGTGATCAGCAAGCCTTTTCTTGTTGATCCTCCCTACCCCTTTAAGGGAATGCGGGTTTGGCTACTGACTGACTGACTTCTGTGTACCATTAGATGATTTTCTTGAGTTTGTAACTTACTTCTAGGACACAAAGGGATTAATAGCATCTCAATAACACATCTGAATCACATAAAACCTTTTTAAACTATATGTGTCCATGGTGTTATCCAAAATAAAAGGTAAAACTAGCCTCAGAAGGTGTCACAATGGTGACAAGGGATGACATGATAATATGAACACGAAAAAGAAACCAAGATATGATTTGGACACCCACTAGAGAAAGACGAAGAGAATATGATCATGGAGGAAAGAAGCTAACGCATTAACTAAAAGCAAACCAGGAGGAACAACGGAGAAGGATGTGGACAAAGGAAAGGATGATTACATAAAGCAAGTATATATTTGAGAACTTGTAAATAAAAAAAGACAATACGAAAAAAGGCAAGAGAGAGAGAGAGAGAGAGAGAGTGTGAGTGTGTGTGTGTGAGAGAGAGAGAGAGAGAGAGAGAGAGAGAGAGAGAGGGAGAGAGAGAGAGAGAGAGAGAGAGAGAGAGGGGGGGAGGGGGGTTATGGGGGGTTGAAAAGGTCCCCACACTCCCATGGTGCCACGCCCCAACCCTTCATTTACCATCATTGTCTTATGGTACCTTCACTAACTCCCACCCCCCCCCCCCTTACTCTCTCTCTCTCTATATATATATATATATATATATATATATATATATATATATATATATATACAGTATATACCGTATATATATACAGTATATACCGTATATATATACAGTATATACCGTATATATACAGTATATACCGTATATATATACAGTATATACTGTATATCCTGAATTTTTTAGGTTCTCAACGTCACCACTAAAATGATATTACTATTAACATATCCGTTTGTCTTAATTTCACACAGATTGGGGACAACGGGTAAACACAGTTAAAATCTATAGAAATGGCACTAAAAACGTTGTTAGAACATTTACATATAGATCTAAATTTACTCATACGAAATCACTCTTTCAACAACTTGCGGTTTATAACTACTAGATGATATACATACTTATTGTAGTGTTTTACTGTATTTGTTTTTAAAACACTACATAATCATAGTAATTTGGCTTTATTTAGATATCGCACCAATGAAAGATATAACTTACGAAACAAACATTCATTATAAAACCCTTTTATGACTTTAACATAATCCCAGATATCCATTATTACCATGGTATAACGATTTAGAATAAGTTACCACATGATATTCAGAACAAACACACAATCTCCACCGAAGGAGGGTAGTTTAGAAAATAGAGATATTTACCAGATTCAATCGAAGGTCTTCAATATTTCTAGCTCAATAGAAAAAGTCTCACCGAAGTTCGGAAAGGAGGATGACCAATAATTAGTATGATAAGAAAGAAGATCACCATTAGAGCGACCCCTAAGGAAGCCGTACTGGCAATCTGAGAGTAGATTATAAGAAGAGAAATGCTTAAGAAATGTTGAAGTACGTAGAGTTTCAAAAAGTCACCCTTCTTTGGGACAGGTTGAATGAGAGCAAACTTCCAGCAAGAAGGAAAGACGTTAGAGGAGAGAAAGAGACGGAAGAGTTTACCTTGGTAGGGAGTCAGCACGGAAGTACAGTTTTCAAGTACAACAGGAGGAACACTATCCAGTCCGTATGCCTTCTTAGTATTAAGCCCAGAGAGGATAGAAAGTGCATCTTTAGAAGAGATTAGGATATTAACCATAAGTAAGAGAGAAGGGGGTAGAGAGGGAGGAATAGCACCGGAATCATCCAAGGTAGAGTTTCTAGCAAATGTTTGAGCAGAGTTCAGATATGTCAGAGGAAGAAGTGACGGTAGTGCAGACAGAGTGGAAAAGGGGAAGGAAAGACGAGGAAGAAAAATTGTTGGGAGAGGTTTTTGGCATCTGGGAAGAGCTAGAGTTGGATAATTCAGTGCATTTATTGTGATGAAAGAGTATTTGGCAATTCGAAGAACAGATTTGGCTTGATTCCGGGCAGAAACATAGGAAGAATGAGATTATTGAGTTTGAAGGCGAAGGTGCCGTTTGCATGCTTCCTCCATATTGCGGACAGCACAAGAACAAGCGTGAGTAAATCAAGATGTTTTTGCATTAGACCGAGAGAAAGAAAATGGAAAGTATGCCTCCATGCCCGAGAGGATTACCTCGGTAAAGCTTTCAGCACTCTTCGAGGGTCCCCGGCCACAGAAGCAACAATCATTTCATGGGAAATCAAAGAAGTACTGCCGAAGAGGCTTCCAGTCGGCAGCGCCAAAGTGCCATAAGTGCCGCCAGCCGGGAGGATCGGGTGGCCGTACTCGAGAGATAAGATAGGTGACAGATAAGTTTATGGTCAGAGGAGCCCAAAGGAGAGAAAAGATCGAGAGTATAAGCGGAAGTGTTAGAAGTTACAAACAAGTCAAGATGTTGGGTTGATCTCCGAGGCGGTCTGGGATCGGGGTGGATTGCTGAAAAAACTGCTCTTGGTAATTTTGGATAGAAAAGATGTAGGCTTATTCACCAGGTTGGTCAGTGAAGTGAGAGGAGAGCCATTGGCGGTGGTGAACAATATGGAGATTTCAGAGAAAGGGGAGTTTGATAGGATGTGTTCCACTTTAGAATTTAAATAGTCAAAACATTTAGGAAAGTCAGTAGAGTTAGGGGATAGATAGACAGCAGTACAGCACAAGTATTTAGTTTGAGAGCGACAGGAAAGTTTGAGCCAGAGAGTTGAGAATTTAGAAGACTCTAATTTGGAATATAAAAGCAAATTAGTTTATTGTACACATAACCACAACATCCACCTTTGGCTTGGAAATTTGGATAATAAAAATAGGAGACAGAGAATGGGCATAATTTACAAAAGGTACTCTACTGTCTTCCTCCTCCTTTCATTCCTCATCCTCCTTCTCATCTTTTACCCCTTTCCTTGCACGCTCTTCTCCTCCTGCCCCCTTCTCCCATTTCCCCCCTCCTCTCCCTTTCCCCCTTATTCTTCTCTCTGATCCTCCTTTACCTCAATCTTTGCTTTCCCTTCCTTTCTAATTCCTTACTGATTTTCGTCTTCTCCCTCTCTCTCTTTTCACTTTCCTGGCCTCCTCCACCCTTTTTCTTCCCCATGATCCTCCTCGTTCCCCCTCTCTTCCTTTTCCCTTCACCCCTCCCTCTCCTCCTGTTCCTTTAATATTCTCCCCCGTCCTCCCCACACCCCAACCCTACTGGAGCCATCAGCCAAATTAAAAGAGGCGTGAGTAGCCTGTCCCCGCCCTACTCTGTCCACAACGTTTATATTACACTATATTCCTGTCCACAGCCTTTTTATCACTATATCCATGTTCTCAACGTCTATTTTTGTTTTAATATTCTATATTCCAGTTCTCCTGATCCCCCCCCCCCCCTCTCCCTTCATTTCTCCCGCTACTGCCTTTTCCTGTTTGATCTCCTTCCTTCCTCTCCCTTTTCTCCCTCCTTCTGCTGTTCGTTTTTGCCATTCATTCCTCTTTTCCTCCCTCTTTTTTATCCCTCCTTCCCCATCATCTAAATTACGAGAGACCACAGTAGTCCGTCTGCCCCCGCCCTACTCTGTCTACAACAGTTTCAATTACTATTCTCTATTGTTGCCCACACACTTTATATTAACTCTATATTTGTTTCCACACTACGTTATTGTACTAGTACACTTTGTTTATCCAGCTATATTGTGTACATTCTGTGTACACCTTTTGCATGATTTTACATGCCATACCGTACCATTTTTGTTAATCATTCTATACTCTGTTCCTATTTACACCTGCCCAGTTTATTTTGTGTATTATCGTATTCTAGTTTTGAAGACAAAGTCTTCAAACACTAAAATAATAATAATAATAATAATAATAATAATAATACAAATACTAGTAATAATACTAGTAATAATAATGATAATACACGTTTCGTTTTCTGTTTTCCTCAAAAACATTGAAATTTACTATGCTTGAATCCATACACATTATATCACTACAGTTAAGTGCACAACGTGTTTTATTACTCCGTCTAAAAACGTTATTACGTTTTATTCCAAGGAACACTTTGCATTACTCTTACTTCTGTCCACAAATGTGTATACTTCAAATAACTCAAATATGCAAATCAATAATAGTATATTTCATATTCATCTACCTATATTAATTTCGGCATAACATTTATATTCTACATTTAATTCCTGTCAACATTTTGCTTTATTATTAATTTATTATCCCTCTCCACAACCTTTCAACTATTTAGTATTTACGTTTGATTTATTACTCATTATGTATGTCCACCTCCTGACATATTTATGGCTACCAATATATTTTCACCATATTCCTGTACACAACCATTTCAGCACTTCATATCCATGTACACAAGTCTTTATTAGTCTTGTTCTGCCAACTGCCTGTCTATGTTACTTTTTGTTAATAGTTTAATTAGTAACCTGTACAAGATCGTATCACAATTTCTTATTCGTTATACCATCATAATGGAGTAATAAACATGATGATAACAATGGAGTAATTGGTTACTGGTAATTGTATGAACACCAGTATTAGTAACATTAAAGCTGTACGCCTCCGACGAAAACATAATTAATCACGTACAGGTATATTACCAAGCAACAAACCATTATTTACAAGGTAATTAATTCTACTGACTGTATTTTGTAATTTGATATATTTCTGAAGGGGCATCTAGCTCAAACTAGCACCTTAGTTTGTATCGCATTCTTTCCTGTGGTGAGATAATACATATATTAAATACTTATCAATGCCAACATTCCGATGTTGCGTCAATTATTTTAATGTAACCAAGGAATGGCTCTCTCCCTCTCTCTCCCGCAAAACCGAGTCAACAATGTTCAGAAGTTATTAAGAAGGCAAACAAAATAATTGGCTTTATAGGTAGGTCATTTGAGCATAAATCCAAAGACGTTATCCTAACCCTTTACAATTCCTTAGTCCGCCCTCTTCTGGAATACTGCGTTCAATGTTTGTTGCCATACCAAAAGATATAGACAGCTAGAACGAGTTCAACGTAGAGTTACCAACATGATACCAAGCATAAAAAAAAAAACCATACGAGGAGCGTCTTAGAAAATTAAATCTATTTCCTATAACCCAGCGCAGATTAATAGGCGACTTAATTCAAGTGTTCGAAATCATCAGAGGCATCGACAATACGAACTGTAGTATATACTTCACTATCGACCAATCTAATTACACGCGGGGAAACGGTTGCAAAATTATTGGTAAATCTTTTAACTCGCACGAATCTAAGAATTTCTTCTTCAATCGAGTTGTCAACTTGTGGAATGGGCTTCCCCGAGACGCTATAGACTGCAGCACCGTTGATTCATTTAAACTTCGCCTAGACAAATATCTCCTATCAAACCCGCGACTAACTGCGTTTGTAAATGAATAACTTTATTTTATCCCCCTCCTTAGTTACTAACCCATCTGTCCCCTACTAACTTCCTAATCCTGCTACGGATATTAGTTCCAGGGCAGTAGTTCCCTTTCCAATGTTCCCTTACCCACTCTAAACCACTGTTTGGACACTTGATCCTCAGTGTTTTGGAGAACAAGCAGCCTAGAAGGGTCACTAGACCTGTTGTTGCTTGATTTCCTTTGTACTCCTTTGTACTCTCTCTCTCTCTCTCGCTGCACACACGTTGTGGAAAACAAGAAAACAATAAGTGTACTAGTTTTCCAACTTTTGAGAGCAACCAGGTTACATGCAGAGATGACATTGTTGTAGGATACAAAGTGAACGGTATATAAATATGCAATAGCAATAATAATAATAATAATAACTAGGGCTCGAACCCCTAATAATAATAATAATAATAATAATAATAATAATTAAAGTTGCAAGCAACGTTGTCCGGGGTTCGAGCGGTTTTGCAAGCAGGGTATTGTGTTGGATACAAAAGCTGTGTCACAGATATCAAAAGATCATTTAACTTATCGGGCATGGACAAACTACAGAAGGGACAGCTTGTGCAAGCAAACAAACAAGAGCGAGAGAGGGAGAGATTGGCTGAATAAGGGATCTGCCTCTATTCGTTTAGTAACAGAGTTGTAGATATGTGGAATAGGGTACCGAGTGCTATAATGGGATCAAGAACAATAGAGCTTCAACTTGAAATTAGATAGAATGAGATGGGTTGGGTGTGAAAGGGATCTGCCATGTGTAGGTCAATCGGCTCTCTGAAGACTCATTTTTTTATTTTTTTATGTTCTCATTTGTGAGGGAGAGAGAGTATGGCGAGAGAATAGGATGTCGTAAACGTAAGGAAGATAGCAATAAATATGAGAGAGAGAGAGCACGGGATGGGTTGGGTGTGAAAGGGATCTGACATGTGTGGGCCAATCGGCTCTCTGCAGATTCCGGTTTTCTTATGATCTCATTTGTGAGAGAGAGAGACTAGGATGTCATAAATGTAAGGAAGACAGAGATAGATGAGAGAGTTTTTATGAGATGGGTTGGGTGTGAAAAGGATCTGTCTTGTGTGGGCCAATTGGCTCTCTACAGACTCCCATTTTCTTATGTTCCTATTTCTTACAATTGTGTTTTGGTTGCAGGTATATGATAACATGGGCATATAGTAAGTAGTGTAAATAACAGGTAACGTTTGAGATGGGTTGAGTGTGAAAGGGATCTGCCTTATATGGGCCACTTGGCTCTCTGCAGATTCCCATTTTCATCTTGGTTGCATGTGTAAGGGATCTGCCTCATTTGTACCGGTGTGCAAACAAACAAGAGCGAAAGAGAAAGAGATTGGCTGTATAAGGGATCTGCCTCTATTCGCTTGGTAAAAGAGTTGTAGATATGTGGACCCAAGGCTTGCTCAACAATAGTGAAACAATGCCGTGTGGGCAAAAATAATGATTAGACTCCCATTTTCATCTTGGTAGCATGTGAAAGGGATCTGCCTCATTTGTACCAGTCTGCAAATAAGAGAGAGAGAGAGAGAGATTGGCTGTGTAAGAGATCTGCCTCTCATGTAACAGATACCTTACCTTTGGATACCTTTGGATGTGTTCGCCGCTCCTCTAGCGGCACCAAGGAGTGCGACGCCCCTCGTTATGGGTGGTGATTTGGTGCAGTAGACTGTTTGAAGCGACAGCTCGCTCCCTTGCGAGGATGGGCTCGTCTGGCACTTTTTGCAGTTCGACATCTAGGGCTCTCTTGAAGTTGTCTAACGAGATGTCCCTCATGTCTCTTACTCGCCGTGGGAGTTTGTTGAAGAGACGTGGGCCTCTGTGTGATAACCAGCCCTCTCGCAGAGAGCCCATAGCACCCCTGTTATTCATCCGGGGGATTTCGCATTCCCAGCCTCTCCTATCACTGAATTTCATGACTATCGGAGTATGTAGGTTTGGTACTAAACCCTCTGCGATTTTCCATGTGTATATTATTAGGTAACGTTCTCTTCTACGTTCCAGTGAGTACAGATTCAGTGCTCTTAAACGCTCCCAATAGTGTAGATGTTTTATCGAACTTATATGCGAAGTGAAATTTCTTTGTACACTCTCTACGTCATTTATTTCACCTGCTTTGTATGGGGATGTTAATACGCTACAGTATTCAAGCTGCGGTAGCACTAGAGATTTGAAGAGCGTTATCATAGGCAATTCACCGCGTGTTTTAAAAGTACGCAGAATCCAACCCGTTAAACGTTTCGCAGCCGCCACTTTGACCTGGTTATGTACTTTGAAACCCATATTTTCAGACATTAATACCCCAAGGTCTTTCACACTGTCTTTCCATTCTATTATGTGGTTAGATTCTGTTAAGTAATTTGTAATTTCTTTAACACCATTATTATCTCCGTACCGTATTAATTGGAATTTTTCCTCATTGAATTGCATGTTGTTTTCCCTGGTCCACTGGAACACTACATTCATGTCTTCCTGCAGTCGGCCCGTGTCCTCTTGTGTGTTTACTATCTTGCTTAATTTTGTGTCATCAGCAAAAGACGACACCGTACTGTGTCTGCTGGTGTTGGTATCTATGTCGCAAATTAGTATGAGGAACAGAAGGGGCGCTAGCACTGTTCCTTGGGGCACTGAGCTTTTGACATCCGAAGGCTCAGAAGTGACTTGGTTTACTGCTACCGATTGTTTTCGGTTTACGAGGAAATTGTATATCCACCGTCCGATTTTCCCAGTTATACCTTTTGCTTTCAGTTTGTGGGCTATTATACCATGGTCACATTTATCAAATGCCTTAGCAAAATCGGTGTAAATGACATCCACGTTTTTCTTTTCTTCTAGCGCTTTAAGAATTTTGTCATAGTGTTCCAAAAGTTGTGAGAGACATGATCTTCCCGCTCTGAACCCATGTTGACCGGTGTTGTGTAGTTCATTTGCCTCCATGAATGTTGAAATTTTGCTTCGCAGGACTCGCTCGAAAACTTTAATGATGCGAGAGGTTAGAGCTACCGGGCGGTAGTTTTTTGGTAGTGCTTTACTCCCTCCTTTATGCAGTGGGGCAATTATTGCGTTTTTCAAGCTATCTGGTATGTCACCAGTGTCTAGACTCCTTCTCCACATTATAGCCAGGGGTTTTGAGAGGTTTTCCTTACATTTTTTCATTAGGATCAAATTCCATGAGTCCGGGCCTGGTGCCGAGTGGGATGGCATGTTGGAAATGGCCTCTTCTATGTCTTTTGGACCGAAATCAATATCCAGCATCTGAGGGGTTTCCGTGGGGGAGGTTTCCATGAAAAATATATTTTGGTCTCTGATGACTTTTGTTTCATCAGGCTCACTGAATGCCATTTCATACTGCCTGCTTAAGAGTTCGCTCATTTCCTTTTTGTCCCCTGTGAAAGAGCCGTCCCGTTTGCTCAGTGGGCCGATGTTTGATGTTGTTTTAGCCTTTTGTTTGGCGTATGAAAAGAAGTATTTGGAATTTTCCTTTATACCTGCAATAGCTTTCCTCTCCTCTTCCATATGTTGTAGTTCATATGATATTCTTAGCCTTTGTTCAATTTCCACAATTTCTCTATCTATTTCGACCTTTGCCTATCCTGTAGATTTTGATGTGTGCGTCTTTGTGTGAGTAATTTTCTTCTTCTGTACAGCCTCCTCCTTTCCCGATCTTGTTTGCTTCTTCGTTTTGTTTGTCTTGCAGGTATATGGTGGCTACAGATTTGGGTCATGGTTTCTGTTATTAAGACTAGACATTCTGCTGGTGTCAGGTTATCCATTAAATCTTCCCAGTCTATTTCCTCCATTTCTTGATTTACCTCTTCCCACCTAATGTTTTTGTTATTGAAGTTAAATTTACTGAAGGGGCCGGTTTTTGTTCTCGATTCTGAGGTTGTCTGTACACTTTCTAAGGTTGTTTTGATCTCAATTAATTTATGATCTGAGTATGTTGTGTCCGATATGTTAATGCTGTGTACTAGAGGTCTAAGATATTGTTTTCCCGTGTGGGTTCAGCAATATGTTGGGTAAGACTAAAAAAATCACAAAGTTCAAAAATCTCTCTCGTATTAGTATTTGCTTCTCCGGTGTTATTTGCCACTAACTGGTTTTCTAGTTGTCTCCATTTAACCCTTTCACGCACTATGACGCAGAGTTTGCCAGATTAGCAATAAGAAATACAGTTCTCTCACTCTTATAATTACCTCTCCAAAATTAGTTTTCTGCCCACAGCTAACTCAAAGACAACTGCAGAGGTTGAAATAACTAAACTAAAGGTTTCTAAATACCCCTGATGGTAACGAAGGCTTTAAAGTATCCCCAATAGGCTCAAAATCGCGTCATATGTCGGAGAGGGTTAATGTTTGGTAGGTTAAAGTCTCCTAGCCATATAATATTTGGTGTTGGGTTCCCCAGGGTTTCCACTTCTGATTTTATTTTGTTGAGCTGGGTTTTGAATTCTTCTCGGGATGAGTCTGGAGTATGTGATAGAGTCGTAGATATGTGAAATAGGCTACCTAGTGCTATAGTGGGATCAAGAACAATAGAGAATTTCAAGATAAAATCAGATAGTCATATGGATGAAATGGGTTGGATGTGAAAGGGATCTGCCTTTTGTGGGCCACTTGTCTCTCTGCAGATTCCCATGTTCATGTGTAAGGGATCTGCCTCATTTGTACCGGTGTGCAAACAAACGAGCGACAGATAAAGACTGGGTGTGTAAGGGATCTGCCTCTATTCGTTTAGTAACAGAGTTGTAGATATGTGGAATAGGCTACCGAGTCGTATAGTGGGATCAAGAACAACAGAGTTCAACATAAAATTAGATAGGACGAGATGGGTTGGGTGTGAAAGGCTGCCACGGGCGTGTCTGGCCACCATTTTGGATATTATATCAAGAGTTGCCCAATACAAAAATGCACCTTGTGTCAAAGTTTGGTCCCAATCCGACAAGTAGTTCCGGAGTTATTGCGTAAAAACCGGACTATATATATTTTTATGGAAGAATGCAATACTCTTGAACCCCTGATACCGTTGCTTGCTGTTTGAGGGAGGAGGAAAGGTAAGTCACACCACACCAAAAATTGTCAAAACTTTGAAGGTTAGAACGTTGTTATTAAACTAAGCATTTGGCAAAGGGAGGAATTGTTAAAAACCTTAGCCAATACTCTGCTATTCACCAAAAATAAATTTGAATTATCATTATTATCTCTCCGCTTGGGGGCATTCTGTGTAAGGCCACCCTCGTAAGGGGAGTAAGGCGTCCGGCGATAGATAGATAGGTATGTATAGGTAGGTTGGCTAAATAATTGCTGGAATTCGTAGGGACTCGAACTATTTTGAGAGTTAAATTTAAATTTATTATGGATCTGAATGATTAATCGAATATGTTATTAAGCAAAACTAGGGGATGCGTGGAAGCCTATAGACTGAAGACTGAAAACGTTGTGTGGGTACCGAATACGGTTTTAAAGTAATTTAAGAATAGACAGTTTTCAATGCTGCGGCCAAACTATTCCACCCATTTATATTCTTTTGGTATCAAAACGTTCGGAATTGCGAGCCTCACCCAACTACGCAAAAATGGCTTTGATCATCGGCGTAGTTTTGTGGAATGTTAAGTGGAATTCAAGGTTTTTTCAAGATTGACGGGAAAAAAAACCCACGTGAAAAAGCAAAACCTTTTCTATAACATTTGCGGAGCATTAGTAGTGGAGTCCATATACCAAAGCCCAATCATTTTCTTTAAGTGGGAGAGACGGTATTTAAGTTTTAAATTTTTCGGGAAAACGGCTGTCACGGACCTGTTTGGCCATCATTTTGGATGTTTAGCATATCAAAAGTTGCCCAATACAAAAACGCGTCTTGTGTGAAAGTTTGGTCCTGATCCGAAAAGCGGTTCTGGAGGTATTGCGTATAAACCGGCGTGGAAAAATAATTTGGAAGAATAAGAAGATTTAATGATTACAATAGGGGTTCCCCACAGGGCTCGAACCCCTAATAATAATAAATAAAATAATAATAATAAGAACATAGCTATTGTACACACAAATAAAATAACCTAGTAAAGTATAAATCAGAAGTAGGAAAAGTAAGCTAATGATTAAAATTACTGGAAAAAATAATAAACGTGGGAAAATTAGAGAAGGTATTATTGTGGAATACAGATACTCGACATATAAAGTAAATTAACATATAACACAGAAAAGATAATAAACGACAAAATGAATGAGGAAGTCATAACAGATTAACTGGAAATAATATGGTGTGATATACAGTATACACTTAAGGATATACCGTACAAGAAAAATATATATGTATATTCTCAATAATTATAGGAGATAATAATTGGAGCAGTACTGAGAGAAACATTAGATAGAAATAAAAAAAAATAAAAAAATAAGGCGAAATGAGAATAAAAATTGGAATATGAGCGAGACATGGCGTGTATAACTGGCATATTCAAGAGAGAGAGAGAGAGAGATGGGTGGCACGACTAGCACCTACTGAAAGTTCTGGCAACAAGCAGGGCAGGTTGGTGCAACCAACTCAACCGGTACTACCAAAACGTATATTTACGTCCGCAGTATAGCACTTTTTTACATAGGACGTATATGTACGTCGTCCGCAATGAGTGGCTTAAACAATTTTGAGAACACCATCGCCTTCTTGACGTATCATCTACTTCATTGAAGTCTTTTCAGCTATAGAAAAATTCAGAAAATATTGTAAAACTACCAAAATTATATAATGAATAAACTATTATTATGCGTAAATTGTACACAACTCATAATTTTTCATATAGATTTATTCATATTGCAACTTCTAAAATATCATTAGTTTCTACTACCTTTTCTACATTAAATGGGGTATTACAAAAGGCAATGCAAATATGGTTGTGAAGATATTGCGTGTAAAAAAAAAAAAAAAAAAACCATAGGACAATTCACCCACCCTATTGCTTAGCTATACAATGAAGATAAAGCACGCATTACCATTATTTGCCAGGTGGGTAACGTAATAAAAAAGGTGGGGCTGAAAGACTTGTGTTGATCATGTTGACAAAATGGTTTAGATGGTGTTGATAGTTGACAGGGTGTAGAATCGTGACGGTAAGTGATTGTGAAGCGACAGTAGGTGGTGGTGAAGTGACAGTAGGTGGTGGTGAAGCGACAGTAGGTGGTGGTGAAGTGACAGTAGGTGGTGGTGAAGTGACAGTAGGTGGTGGTGAAGTGACAGTAAGTGGTGGTGAAAAGTGACAGTAGGTGGTGGTGAAGTGACAGTAAGTGGTGGTGAAAAGTGGCAGTAGGTGTGTCATACCTGTAAGTTGGCCCTGGTTGATATAGTCTAATGGTTATAATGGTTAAATGGTGGAGTTATTAAGGACCCATCCAGGGTGAGGGAGGAGGGAGGGGAAACTTCAGAAAGGTTCTCACCTCTCACATTGTAATTGCTTTGAACATAATTATAATATCCACACTCAAATAAACTTTACAAATATTAGTAATATATACCGGAATTAAAAATATTATAATTTGTATTCGTCATTTAAAACATATTACTCTTGCTTGGAATACACTCAATAAACATTTCTTCTCTATATAATATAAATTAAATATATAATGGAAGACTATTTTTTAAAACACATGCATTTCATATTATATGAATCACAAATTGATGTCATCATTTTATATTCAAATATTATAATAATAATTATACTAATAGTAATATAAATAATCATATTAAAAATACAATAATACTTAAATATAAAATACCCTATATATATTTATAGCATAATATTTATATTGTTTATCTTTACTCCCTTTATCCAATCTTGCTCCCATCTCTTCCCTCCTATCTATATATCTATCTATCTATATACTCTGGCAACTCGAGACAGACCCCGAACAGAGATAACACAACACAAACCAAACAAAAACAAAACACAAAATCACACACATATAGGTCGTCCAGGAGAAATACCCAGAGACCCAGGCCCATATGGGGTCTCCAGCAAGATTCCCAGGTCCCAGATCTCTCGGAGAGGCTCCGATTTCCGCAGTCGGACACTCAGCGGAGCACACCACAGTGCCCGCCCACCATGCATCCAGGCATATCCGGCTGACTCAGTTGATAGCGTGCCTGAATCCCATCTTGAAGGTCTAGCGTTCAATCCCCGCTCAGATTGAAAAGTTTTTCTGGGATATAGCCGGAAGTTACCATCTTCCCATGAGCAAGGGGGATGGGTAATGGTCTCTGGTAGACTGAAGAAAGCCAAGCGCTTGTGAATCCTCGAAGGAGGAGAACGAGCTCTATATAAGTAACCAGACGATTATTATTATTACCCTTCATTTCTACCAGCTCCCCGGGCCAGGCGCCTGACGGACTATTATCTAGTCCAACTGTCGCCCAACCCCCACTCCCAAACGACTGTGTTTACACTCGTCTATTCGCTAGCGTTCTCCATTCATTCCTATTTATTACCACTTCTCATGCCTGATCTATAGTCATTCCTCTATCTTCCAACGCTTATCCTACACAGTTTCTCCATCTCAATGGAGGTCTTCGTACCCCTCTACCTCCCCTTGTATCTGAGTCACATATCCTTTAAGCCTTTCCTTTTCCATTCGCTCAACAAGTCCATACTAGCTCAGCACCCTTCTGTCCACTCTGGCCGACAAATGTTCCTGTTGCCCCACTCTCCTACGTATCTCTTCATTCCTCAATCTGTCTCTACGAGTCACTCCACACATACTCCTCAAGCAGCTCATCTCCATCACATCCAGTTTTCTTCTCTCCTTTTTCTTCAGAGCCCATGTCTCAGCCCCATACATCACTGTTGGAAAAAAACTATCCCTCGATACATTGCACTTTTAACTGTCATCTCTTCCCTCCTGATTACTGAATCATCCACTACCTGCTTTACCTATTATTTGTTCTATTATTTACATATTTTGTTCTATCCCATGTTTGCCATATACTCTAATTTAGTGTGTTTTTCCTTTCCCTTCTCTGATGTCCGTTCTTGCTGATTTGCGTTTGAAAAGTTGTTGTTTCTTTCACTTTCATTATATACAGTATTTCCTGTTCTCTTCATATGCTGTTGTTTTCTATTAATGGGTTCTACAGTTCCAGTACCGTACTATCTTGCAATGTTATCCCGTGCCATATTTTCTTATTAGCTAACTTCCCTTTCTGTACAATGTTTTCAATTATGTCGTATTAGTCATCATGTTTCCCTTGTTCTCTCTCGATTTTAAACAAAATCTTGACCCCCCCATCCTCATCTCTCTCTCTCTCTCTCTCTCTCTCTCTCTCTCTCTCTCTCTCTCTCTCTCTCTCTCTCGAGGTTAGCAAATCATAGTAAAGAGACAAGACATTTATCCCAGTGACAAGAATTAATGTAATTGGGGAACCTCCGTAAAAGACCCACAAATATCTTGAGAAATGTCAATGTAGCGAGTCAATTATGATGCAGGCAGGCTGGCAGCGATGGGGAGCAGGGGAGGGTCAGGGGAGGAGAGGCGAGGTTAGGTGAGGGTTGTGTAAATTTATACCAGAGGGCATGATGACAAAAGTCTTATAAACCCTAGAAGAAAAGAAAAACGTGGATGTCATTCACATCGAGTTTGCAAAAGCATTTGATAAGTGTGACCATGGTATAATCGCCCACAGACTTAAAGCAAAAGGGATAACAGGTAATATCGGAAGGTGAATGTACAATATACAACTTTCTCGTAAACCGGAAACAATCAGTAGCAGTAAACCAAGTCACATCTGAACCTTCGGATGTCAAAAAGCTCAGTTCCCTAAGGAACAGTGCTAGCATCCTTTCTTTCCCTCGGTATAATTAATGACATAGATGCCAACACAAGACATAGTACAGTGTCTTCCTTTGCATATGACACAAACCTAAGTATGACAGTAAATACACAGGAAGACACGGGCCGGCTACTGGCAGATATACATGTTTTTTTTCTTCAGTGGACCAGGGAGAACAACATGCAGCTTAATGAAGAACAATTCTAACTAATACGATTCGGAGATGATAATTTCGTTAAAGGGAACACAAATTACAAAACAGAATCCAACGACATTATAGAATGTAATGACAGTGTGAAGGTCCTTGGGGTGTTAAAGTCTGAAAATATGGGATTCAAAGAACATGACCAGGTCAAAGTTGCAGCTGCGAAACGGCTAACAGGTTGGATTATATGTACATTTAAAAGATGCGTTGAATTGCTTATGATAATGCTCTTCAAATCCCTATTGCTACCGCAGCTAGAATACTTCAACTCTTAACATCCCCATACAAAGTAGGCGAAATCAATTATTTAGAGAGTAAAAAAGAACTTCAGCTCACATATAAACTCAAACACACAGCTACACTATTGGTAGCATTTAAGATCACTGAATCTGTACTCGTTGGAGCGTAGAAGGGAACAATACTTAATAATATAGTACTTAATAATATTCACATGGAAAATCACAGAGGGTTTAGTACCAATCCTACATACCCTGATAGCCATGAAATTCAGTGTAGTGAGGCTAAATATTTGAAATCCCCCGGATGAATTACTGGGGTGCTATGGGCTGCTGGGAGGGTTGGTTATCATTTAACACCTGTGGATCGGGCATTTTGGCCTGAAATTTCCTTCATTCCCAGCTCATTTTCATGCATAAGCAAGATCTAGAGTGTAATAAAAATATATATCCGTAAAGGAACAGTAATAGAGCTTTCCAATGACACCTGAATCATCTCTGTATGAAGTCTGGCTGTCTTGCAACGAAGGCCAAAATCGCTAAAAATTCGAAATTTTTAGCTGTTTTCGCTATGAATAACGCTGTAGAGATGTGAGACATGGCTGTGTCGCACCAGTATGAGCCCAGACACCGTGGGCTCCGGATGAGGTCCCCCCGCACTGCCTAAAACAGCTTGCCTTGTTCCCAGGCCACATAATAGGCGGAAATCGCTGCCCGTCAGGAAGGGGTTAAAGGACCGTGTCTCTTCAACAAACTCCCACGGCGAGTAAGGGACATGGGGGGTTAGACAACTTCAAGAGAGCCCTCGATGTTGAACTGCAAAAGGTGCCAGACGATCCCATCTTTGCAGGGAAGCGTGCTGCTCCTTCAAACAGTATGCTGCACCAAATCACCAACCAGAACGAAGGGCGGCGCGCTTCTCGGCGACACTAAAAGAGTGGCGAACACTAACTTAGCTGATCTTGGGTAGGTAGTGTCACATTCACTTATGGACGCAATATTGTCTATACTTCAAGCTTTACCGCATAGCACACCATTATTTTCACTATTAAATTGTCAGCGTATATATCTTAAATTATTCAATTTTTGCCTCTTTTTATTTCGCTATCCAGCAATCTATAACTATCAAGGCACTGTTGCTGGTCACCTTATGGTTTCTGTCTCCCAGGACCCCCTATGTCGCCATTCTCTATACAACATGGAAGAGTCCATTACAGTGGTGCAAAGGAGGACACTACAGAAAACATTCAATATCTCTTTAAATGTCAAGATATATAATTTTTGTTATAGAATATTTTAAGTTTAGAACTATCCACATAATTCCTGTATAAGGTTCTCTAGGTGAGAAGAGAGGAGAGGAGGAAGCAAAAGGGATGGGGAAAGGGATATGGAGAGAGAGGGAGGGGAAAGAGGAAGGGGGAGGCGGGAATGGGTATTGGAGGGTGGGAAGAAAGTGAAGAGAGTGAAGGAATTGGGAGGCTTATACTGGAGGGATGGAGAGAGGGAGAGGAGACAAGGGAAGGATAAAGGAGAGGAGAGGAAGAAAGGAAGTTCAGAAAAGAAAGAGGGAGTGAGAGAAAAGAGGGGGATGACGAATGATAACAAATATTAGAATAAGGATAACACAGAAAGGAGGACGAAGGTTGGGAAGAGGGAACGATAGGAGAGGAAAATGTAGGCAATAGAAAACACCAAAAATATATTATGACTGGCAATGGAGAAAATATAAATAGGCCTAGTGTATAGTGCAGAGTAAAAAGTGGTATCTTCCTAGTGGCCCGAGGTTAGTTAAGGGGAGATGGTCGTGTTTTGTGGACACCCTTCTCCGTCATGCTTAGCCCCTTTAGTTTTCAAATGTTAAGACGTTCAGCATGTTAGTTTGACCTTTCGCCCCTTTTCTTTGTCAATATTAAGACTTTTCGTGCTCTTTAGGTGTCGATTTTTTCCTGGCGAGCGGTAATGAGCCTATCATTTAGGAGGAACCGGCCTTAGGCCAGGACATTTTTCTACGGAAAAATGTACAACTATATCTGGGCCCTGCAGAGTGCTAACCGTGCATCAATCCTCGAACCACATGGACTTCACAGAGAAGACGGCAAACGGCCAGATGGGATGACCACTTTCCCTTACAAGAATGGCCGGTGCCTCGTGTGGGATGCCACATGTGTTGACACTTTCTCCACAACCAACATCGCCAGAAACGCCGACGAAGCAGGTGAAGCCGCCCGGATAGCAGAAAATAAAAAGCGAGACAAATATCAAGCCATCGCCAGAAATCATCAGTTCGAGCCCTGGCATTCGAAACTTCAGGAGTCTTCGGCCCTACCACCCTTAAGATGGTGAATGAAATAGGCCGTAAAATCAGAGAAGTTTCAGGAGAACCCCGGGAAACCCTCTGGCTCAAGCAAAGACTAGGGATGGCTATCCTCCGGGGCAATGCCACCAGCGTCATGAGCTCAGTTCGACTGGACTGGGTCATGCCACTGTGTGAGGCCCGGGCAGGAGTGGTGTATCCGTAGTCTTTCCACAGTAGGGTAAAACAAAACATAAACTTTATTTGTATGTAACATGTGTGATGCACATAAATAAAAGGGGATGTGTCGGATGGTTGAAAGCCACAGTTGCTCGCGCGTTTGGGGCTAGCAACACGTATTATGAAAAACATGTCCCCCCCTTCACTCACTCAACCCCACAATTTGCCGGAGGATAACAGGTTTTTCACAATACGTAGACGGAGGTCTTTAAAAAAAAAAATATATATATATATATATATATATATCTTGAAGGGGGATCTTGTTTTTGTTTTTTTAAAGTTTGATGGAGGTCTAAGGAGGAAACTAGAAAAATAATAAATACTTAAAAAATCGGCCAAAAAGTGAACCATCCCCCCTTCATATACTGTAAGTGGTATCAACAAAACATTATTCATATTGATGCGATGTTCTTTTAGTGATAATCCTTGCCATTGGGTATTGATGTTATTAGTAGTTGTTTATTAATGTTTCCCCCTTATGCTATCAGTAGTGACATTTCGGGATCAGGCACATGAAACTAGAAGACACATTTACAAAGAGGAACATAATAAACCAAAATGAAGGATAGAATAAAAAATATAGAGGAACAAAGGAAAACAACAAACATGTGCATACGATATTTTTACTAATGGGGCTTGTACTGCGAGACGTTATATTTAATTGTATATTTGCTGCAGACAATGTTATGCAGTTTAGGAATCAACAAGCTCATTGTCATCGTTTTTAACCCCCTTTGTATATTATTATTTTTTTTACTGGGGAGAATAAATAATCCAATGTTAGCCTAAATATGTCTTCCATATTGAAATGGAAAATGTGGATGATAAAGATATGATAGCAAAAACAAAATATTGTATATTATAATATTTATCTATATATCTATCTATATATCTATCTATCTATTTCTCTCTCTCTCTCTCTCTCTCTCTCTATATATATATATATATATATATATATATATTATATATATATAGATATATATATATATATATATATATATATATATATATATATATATATATATATATATATATATATATATATATATATATATATATATATATATATATATATATATATATATATATATATATATATATATATATATATATATATATATATATATATATATATATATATATATATATATATATATATATATATATATATATATATATATATATATATACACACACACACAATATATATATATATATATACAAGCAACATAAGGGTGCGATGCAAGATTAAATGGATTTAGTGATCGATGGAGAGAGAGAAAGAGAGCGAGTGTGAGTGAGTGTGTGAGAGAGATAAAGAGTTACAAGGAAGAGTTTGTACCTCAAAGACCTTGCGGTCCATTCTGGGGAAATACTCAAAGTGGAAAGAGATATTGCGTAGTGCAGTAATTACACTCTGCAGAGTTTGCAAAATACTATCTACTCTCTTCTTCAACTGCTCTACTGAAGAACTGCTTACAACTTCTGAGGGAAGTTTGTTCCAAGTAGAACATATCATATACTGTATGTAAAAAGGCCTCCATATATACTAGTGCTGAACTTCTTCAATTGGCTGCGTTTTGTATTCAAATTTAGGCTACACATTTTGCTATAATACACATTGTCAAACCCATTAAGTATTTTAAAAACTTCAAAACTACGAGCTGACTACGTAGTCTACGGGTTTTCTAACGGAAAGAGATCAAGATATCAAGAGAGAGATCAAGAAAGAGAGTGAATAATACTGCTAAGTAAATAGTCACAAATCTACATAAGCAGGAATATTTAAAAACCTGTGCATACACATCAAGCCATGTAAATAGTATGGTGACCTAGGTAGTGATGCTGTCAAGATTATAAATACGGGTAAGCTGGATACGGTATACAGGAGAAGACAATATGTGTTTAAATACGGGTAAGCTGGATACGGTATACAGGAGAAGACATTATGTGTTTTACAATACGGGTAAGCTGGATACGGTATACAGGAGAAGACATTGTGTTTTAAATACGGGTAAGCTGGATACGGTATACAGGAGAAGACATTATGTGCTTTTACAATACGGGTAAGCTGGATACGGTATACAGGAGAAGACATTATGTGTTTTACAATACGGGTAACCTGGATACGGTATACAGGAGAAGACATTATGTTTTAAATACGGGTAAGCTGGATACGGTATACAGGAGAAGACATTATGTGTTTTTACAATACGGGTAAGCTGGATACGGTATACAGGAGAAGACATTATGTGTTTTTACAATACGGGTAAGCTGGATACGGTATACAGGAGACATTATGTGTTTTTACAATCTGACTAGTATTACACGTACTATTATAATGATTAACTATACAGAAGAGATAGTCAGACAGATACTTTAATAGCTAGGTAAATGAAACTAGATAATGTTGGTATATATAGAGTATAGAGAGTGAGCCAACGTATAAGGGTATAATAGTGTTATCTGGCTATCAGTCTTCCTTCTCCTTAGTTGGTGTCACTCTCTCTCTCGTCTGCTCTTACATCTCCGGGCTGACAGCGCTCCTCTTATCCTCCACTACTTTCTAACTGACCGTCTCTCTACCAAACATTCCTCTCTTTATTTTATCTTCATTAGTTATCACACATTCTTCAGTGCAACCCCATCACAACACTATATATATATATCATACATACTGTATGCCTGTGTGTGTGTGTTTAAATATTATTGTACAAGCCCATATCACACTTACAATCACCTGTCACACACGGTAGGATATACACACGCTTGAGCCTCACTTAAATACTAGCATTTCAATCCAAACTTACATGCTGAAAATATAAACTGTTTTTAATACACAAGATATGTTACACACTTTATCGTCAAACACTTGTGTAATGGTTTAAGAATTGCCTATTACGTGAAGACATGACACGCACAAGTCTCACTCTCTTTGTATCTACTTATGTATGTATTCATCCGTCTATATACTGTATATGTACTGTATATATATATATATATATATACATATATATATATATATATATATATATATATATATATATATATTATATATACCGGTATATATATATATCGGCTTGTTTACCGACGTTTTCGTATATTTATATTTATTAACCTAGACACCCACAATCCACCTCTCTCTCTCTCTCTTGCGTTATTTAAACAAATCTTTAATCATATATATACCTTTTTGTACTATTTTCAAACTCATTCATAGCTTCTTCTTTCAGTGTTGTAAATTTCTACTAACGCAATAACCCTTACCCCATTAGACACTGACATTACGTCCCTCGGTAAAGCTTTACTCTTGTAAACTACAGTATCTATCGTTCTTCCTTCTGTCAGTCAGTCTGTCTGCCTGTCTGTCTGTGTGTCAATTTGTTTCTTTCTATCCCATCCTCGCCTGCCTGCTCTCTCTCTCTCTCTCTCTCTCTCTCTCTCTCTCTCTCTCTCTCTCTCTCTCTCTCTCTCTGGATTTCCCCAGTATAATGAATTAGCCTTAAGGAAACTTGGAGAGGGGGCGAGAGAGGGGAAGAGGAGAAGAGGACACTTTGGACGACAACCAAAAATAGAAGAGAAGAGAGAGTCATGTATGAGCTGTAGTCTAAAGAAGAGAGAACAGTAGATAGAGAATAAACACGGTAATGAAGGAAATAATTAAGAAGGGGAGAGGATAGACACGATAAGATACGTAAAGAAAAACAAATTATGTTTCTCTCACTAATACCTATCTATCTATCTATCTCTCTCTCTCTCTCTCTCTCTCTATATATATATATATATATATATATATATATATATATATATATATATATATATATATATATATATATATATATATATATGGATACAGTATATATATATACTGTACAGGCCTATCTCACAAATACACATGTGATACATGAAAATATGTTTTTACTTTCACCCGGGATCGAACCACAAACATTCAGAACGAAAGTTCGTGATTTAATCCGCTCCACATCGGCGTGAAAATCTAACTTACCACTTTCTATATATATTTAGGAGATGGAGAAATTAAAAATAGAGGAAATATACCATTCCACACATATATATATATATATATATATATACTGGATATGTGTGTATATATATATATAACTGTATATACTGTATATTGTATCATAATGTATGTATAGTCATTGCTATTATTTGCTAGTGTATGCCAAGTGTGTACATGTATGCGCGCCCACGCTGCAGGGTGGTAGAGAGGGAGGGAGCAGCAAAATGTCTGGAGAGTGGCGTCACGGGTATAGCCTTGAAGAATAGCTTAATTTGAAGCCACCCGGCCATACTGTCATTACCTCCATCCCTCTCGTCCCCCCCCCCCCCCCCCCACATCTCCATCTCCATCTCTCTCTCTCTCTGTCCTTATTCAATTCAATGCATATTTCTTTATTCACATTAAAAATTTACATTTGTAATGCAACACTCAGACACACAAATCACACACAATAAATATGGATAGTAAATTAATCAATATTTAAAACATATTTCACTTAAATTCATTAATCCAGATAATCATTCTGTACATAGTTGGTTTATGATAAACACACATTCTTCCCTAGATAAAAGGCCATTACCTCCATCCGTCATGCCACACAATTCCTTAATTTGTTCACCTAATCGTGTATCCTTCTCTAGTCTAATGCATATAGATTCCCATTTCTTAATAACATTCTTCTCAGACATATTATATACTGCAGTTAAGTGCCTTACGTTGCCGCCTATAACTGAATAAGGGCCTAGTTTAGCCATATTATATATATGGTATGGATAACAGGATTAGGTGAATTCTGAGCATTTTTTAGATATTGCATCGTTCTTTTAGCGAACCACAATTCACGAGACATAAAATTTGCTATGTGTGGGAGTAAATTACAGTGTGTAGTCCAGGGAATCTTCCAAACTCTACGGACTGCTACTCGCCAGGCCCTAAACACATCATTCATATGCCCATTATATAGAGGCAAAATTTGGCTTCCATAAAAACTTGTGCAGAATTTATGAAATAAAAAGTTTCTCAAGTCCGAGCTGGCATATTTAAAAATTTGCAAAGTGATTTACTAATAAATATAACTGCATTCAGAACTCTAAAACTCATCTGTTTGCAAGTTAACAACTGGAACTGTTTTGCATTCTATTATAAAATAAATTCCATTACATTTGTAATATATGATGATGTGAACTGTAAAGTTAAGTTAGTTCGATTCTCCAAGTTTCTTAAAATCATATTTTAGAATGCCTACCATATTAGCTCACCACGGGCGAAATATTTGTTTGAAATAGTTCAACTGCACTACGCTTATTTCCGTTACTGTCAAAGTTGCAATATCGAGGAATACCGAAGAATATTTAGCAATGTTTCTGGACATAGGCGATGGATATTTAAATAGCTTAGACCTAATAACAGTGTAGTTCATTATAAATCATGGTTTACTCACGCATATTCTACTGTTGTCAGCAATAAAAAGGAAGCATACAAAGAGAACCGGCACCTTCAAACTCTTGAATCTCAAACACTATGTTTCTAGCCGGAATCATGCCAAATCTGTTCTTCGACTTGCCATAAACGTTTTCATTATTAAAAAATGTAATGATATAGCTCTTCCCAAGCTTTCTAGCATTTAGCCAAAAACCTCACCAATAATTTTACTTTCTCGTCATTCCCTCCTCTTTTCCACTTTGATGGCACCACCGTCACCTCTTCCTCTGGTGAAGCTGAACTCTTTGCTCTAACTTTCGCTAAATACTCCACCTTGGATGATTCTGGTACTATTCTTCCCACTCCACTCTCGTCTCTCTCACCTATGCCTAATATCTTAGTACCTACTAAGGATGTACTTTCTGCCCTCTCTGGGCGTAATTCTAGGAAGGCGTACGGACCCGATGGTGTTCCTACTATTGTACTACTGTTCTTCCGTGCTGATTCCCTGCCTAGGCAAACTCTTCGATCTCCATATTTCCTCTATCGTCTTCCCTTCTTGCTGGAAGTTTCATCTCATTCAATCTGTGCCAAAGAAGGGTGACCGCTCTCAACTCTCCAACTATCGTCCTATTGCTCTCATTTCTGGCATTTCTATATAAATTGTTTAATCTATTCTTAATTAAAAATGTCTTAAGCATTTGTCTTCCCATTATCTAATTTCAGATCCCCAGTATGGTTTCCTTAAAGGCCAGTCTACTGGTGATCTCCTATCCTATTTTACGAACTCTTGTCTCTCTCCTTTCGGGACATCGGTGGGACCTTTTCTATTCTATCTATCTATTGTATCTATTGTAGAGTTCGCCACCTGCAAGTGGCACCAATGAGCGCGCCGCTTTTCGGTATTTTGAATAAGGTTTATTCCCCTAGACAGGTTGTCAACCAAGGCTGACGAGTCCCATCCACCTAGATGTTTATAAGGTTGTCTCCCCTAGATGGGTTGCCGACCAAGGCTGACGAGTCTCAGCCACCTGATTGTGCTAGACATATCGATATTCTTCAATAGAGTCTGGCACAAATCTCTATTTTCCAAACTACCGTCCTTCAGTTTCTATCCCGCTATCTATGCCTTTATCTCAAAATTTCTTTCAGGTCGTTCCATTGCAGCGGTTGTGGACAGCCATCACTCATTTCCTCAACCTATCAATTCCGGTGCTCTTCAGGGTTCTGTCCTGTCTCCAGTTCTATTTCTAATGTTCATTAATGGTCTTTTCAACTGTACCTATAGTCATATCAACTCATATGCTGATGACGCTACACTATTCAACTAGTTTTCCAAAACGACCCACAACGCAATATTTCCAAAACTCGTGTGATGAGGCCATATCACGCCGATCTTGTCATCTATCAACTATTTCCGACTGGGGCAGAGAAAATCTTGTTATTTTCAATGTTTCCAAAACCCAATTTCTCGATCTATCAACCCGTCACAATCTTCCACACGACTATCACATACTATTCAAAAATACACAAATCAATCTCTCAATATGTGTGAAGTTTCTCTTTCTTCTGACCTTTTTGGAAAGACCATGATGTGCTTTATCATCTCTGTAGGTTCTTCACCCCAACACAGCTTCTTGCTTTGTACAGGGGCACAGTGTGCCCATATATCAAGTACTGTTCGCATGTGTGGGGAGGTTCAACATATACCGCACTTCTCAAAAGGATAGACTCAAAAGCAATACGTCCCACATTCTCACCTCCTCTTACTAATTCCCTACAATCTCTCTCTACATGCCACAATGTTACATCTCTCTCACTCTTCTTTCACTCTTATAATAAGCAGTGCTCTTCAGAGTATTCTCAAGTGTATACCTCCTACCTTTAGGAGAGTGTGGGGAGGGGAGGGAGGGGGGGGGGGGGGGAGAACGGGAGGGGGGCATACGCCTTTCAACACATTTCTACCCCTATTTTGTCCCACACTCTCACTCCAGAGTGAACCGATTTTCTGAGTCTTCTACTTAACAAGTAAACTCTGGAACTTTTTCCTTCACCCTATGACAAGTTTCAAGCTCCGTCTGTCAAGTTATTTTTACTCTAACGTACCTTGGATTTGGCTCTTTATCACTCTTTCAACATTGGGGGGGGGGGGGGGCACTAGTTACAGGCCGATTTGCCTTTATCTTCTTGATACACATACAAACAAATCATATCAAATCGATGGAACATTCATGTCTTCAAAAATACAAAATAGCGAAATATGAAATAAAAGGAAAACACAATATGAGCGTTAAGGTTTGTTTGGTCGCCTTGTCCGACCCTTTGATCAAAGAGAGAAATAAACAACTGCACGTCCTTTATTTTCCTAGTCCCTCTATACCTCTCGTCTCTAAAAATACCCATATCAACCAGATGACAGTAAGTTTATTCCAGGCACCACCAGAATATTTCATACAAATATGTAAAGGCTATAGCATAATAACAAATAAAAATGTCACCAACAACATCTGACTATGAGAGATCCTTCCTAAGCCAAACAAACTTGCTTGGGGTAATTAGAATGCCTAAATTTGAGAAAGTCAGTACGATGACGTATTAAAAAAAAAAAAAAATAATAATAATTATGTGAGTGAGGGAGACAAAAGGCAGAACTGCCTGTGACGAGTGACTCCCCCGAGTTGAAAAAGTGACAGGGCCAAAACCAAGGAGTGTTCGAGCCAAAATGCCTGGACACTAGGAGTTTGAAGCAATTTAAGTCATAGGATAAGGGAAAGACTGATTCTGGGAGAGTTCCAGAGCTCAGCTGTTGAATAGAAGAAAGATTGAGAATGACGTTTCACTCTTGGGTTAGAGAGTTGCACAGAGTAGGGTGGGATTGTGTTGCAAGACGGATGCTACGTGCTCAACGAAGAGAGGGTGGTATACACTGAGAGAGCTCTGAGGAACACTGAGTATTGTAATAGCAATAGAATAGAGAGAGAGATGCAACATTGCAGCGAAGAGAGACTTCAGATAATTGGCGAGTGGATGTGAGTTAATAAGACGGAAGGCTTTCTTTTCTACTTTGTCTAGAAGTGCTGTGTGAGAGGATCCTCCCCACACATGTGAACAATACTCAATACATGGACGCACTGTGACCCTGTACATAGCAATAAGCTGCGCAAGGGTAAAGAACCCCGGAGGTGGATGAGCACACCCAGTTTCTGGGAAACTGTTTTAGCAAGAGTGGTAATATGATCTTTCCAAGAGAGATCAGAAGAAAGAGAGAGACACCGAGAGTATTAAGCTACATCAAGTATTTAACTATTCTATTAACTCATTCACGCTTTTATGACACAGAGGTTGCCAGATTAGCAATAAGAAATAGAGTTCTCTCACTCTTATAATTACCTCTCCAAAATTAGTGTTCTGCCCACAGCTAACTCAAAGACAACTGCAGACGTTGAAGTAACTAAACTAAAGGTTTCTAAATGCCCCTGATGGTAACAAAGGCTTTACAGTATCCCTAATAGGCTCAAAATCGCGTCATAAACGTGAAAGGGTTAAGCTAGAAGCGAGTGGTGGAATGATACGGTGAGAAAGGCAGTAGAGGTGAAGAGACAGTGGTTTGAGAGGGTTTTACAGGATGAAAGTGTTGAAGTATAGGAGAAAGAGGTACAAGGAGAAAAGGAGGGAGGCGAAACGGAATTTTAGAGAAGCGAAGAAAAGTGCAAATGAAAGTTGTGGTCACAGATTGAGTGAAAATGTTGAGGAACGTAAGATGTTCTGAAAGGAGGTAAATAAGATTGTGTTCTTTTATTTAATAATTTTCATTTTAGTAAACGTTGTTTCCACATAGCGATTTTGATAATTTAATTTGACTTTATATTGTCCTTGTCCCAATTTTGGTTTGTTTAGTTTGCAAGTTTTACATTTTAAAGTAAGGAATGGAGAACAAAAAAGGGAAGAGTCGGTGAAAGATGCAAATGGAGAGTGATTAGTGGAAGGTGTGTAAGTGAGGAAAAGATATTTGAGTATTTTTAATCTTTACTAAATGTAAGGGACAGAAGAGAGGCAGTGATTGAAGTGGTGGCTGATCAAGAGATGTGATAATAGATTGGCTGGTGAGAATATTTAATGAGTGCTTTGTTGTGTCAATGGTACCATTAGACTGGAGGAGTGCATGTATACTGCTTTTGTACAAGGGGAAGGGAGGCCGGCAGGAGTGTTCAAGTTATAGAGGTATTAGTTTACTATCAGTTGTTGGAAACCTGTATGGCAGGGTATTGATATAGAGGGTAATTAAGGGTACAGAAGGGGCAATAGGAGAAGAGCAGTGAGGTTTTAGGAGAGAAAAGAAGGTTGGATGTATTAGAGATGAGCTGCTTGAGGAGTATGTGTGGTGTGACACGTAGAGATAGATTGAGAAATGAAGAGGTACGTAGGAGAGTAGGACAACAGGGACCAGAGTGGAAAGAAGGGTGCTATGCTGGTATAGACATGTTGAACGAATGGGAGATGAAAGGCTTACAAAGAGAATATATGAATCAGAAACAAGGGGAAATAGATGGAGAGGAAGACCTCAGAGGAAATGGAGAGATGTTGTGAAAAAAGAATTGCAAGATAAAGAGATGATTGAAGAACAGGCAGGGGAAGTGAGGATGAATAGGAATGCATGGAGAATGATTGTGAATAGACGAGTGATAATACAGTTGTAGGGAGGGGGGGTCAGGCGCCAGTTGGACTAGATAATAGTCCGTCAGGTGCCCGGCCTGGGAAGCCGGTGTACATTATATATGAAAAGCCATGCCTTGAAGTGATGTGGGCGGGCATTGTGATGCACTTAGCTGTGTGTCTGCCTGCTGAAGCCGGAACCACTCCAGAAGGTCTAAGACCTGGGAATCTTTTGCTGGGAACCCCAAATCAGCCTTGGTCTCTGGGTCTTCTCCTGGGTGACCTAAATGTGTAATTATTTTGTTCTTTCTGTTCGAGGTCTGTCTCGAGTCAGCCACCCCTAGCTCCTAGCTATGGGGTATGTACCTGAGTATACATATACATAAATACATACCGGTACATACATACACTAAGCTTCAAAAAAGTATTTCGTCACTAAAGGTACAAAATCTATTTCAGTAACCACAACATCGTGAGGACATATTTTGCTTATTATGGATAACGATTGACAATTTTATTCACCAAAAGAAGGAACTCCCGGAGTCGAGTCGCATAAATTAGGCTTCCTTATTTCCTACAAGTTTTCTTCATATTTCAATTGTACTTGAATCTCATACTATATATTTTCACACATATTGTCTTCCCCATAGTCTCCATGATCATTCCAAATTGATTTTAGTCTCGTACATTCCCCATTTATCTTCAATTCCAACCAAATTTGTATTTATTCCTAATGTTTCAAAACCTTTAATTCGGTTCAAAATACCAGTACTGATGTCTCATTACTCCCCCCCCCCCCCCCCTCTCTCTCTCTCTCTCTCTCTCTCTCTCTCTCATCTGGACTTCCTACAATCACACCTACCATTTCGTCCCTGGCCCTAAAATTATCATCACGTTCATATTTTTTACAAGTCGCTAAATTACACTTACCTTCGTCAGTCAGCACCAAAGGTACCACACGCACACACAGACGAAGGTGGTATAGAATGAGAGAGAGAGAGAGAGAGAGAGAGAGAGAGAGAGAGAGAGAGAGAGAGAGAGAGAGAGAGAGAGAGAGAGAGAGAGAGAGAGAGAGAGAGAGAGAGAGAGAGAGAGAGAGAGAGAGAGAGAGAGAGAGAGAGAGAGAGAGAGAGAGAGAGAGAGAGAGAGAGAGAGAGAGAGAGAGAGAGAGAGAGAGAGAGAGAGAGAGAGAGAGAGAGAGAGAGAGAGAGAGCCGCCACCATCCTCACCATAGCAGTGTTGACCATTCCCGTGTTCGTCAGCGAGGCAGGGCTGCACCACTTCTCGTAATGACCACTATTATTCCACACACGCACTATATTTCAGTGTTGCAACAGACGTTACCATTCACACTATCACCACCATAACACTATTGACAATAGTACCCTTGTGAGTCATCATTACCATTGATGATAACCACCATCACTCACCACATAGCAACATAAACCAAACACTATACCACCACCATCACATCATAAATGAGTTAAAAAGACTGTTCCGCACTACCAGTGTACCACCACTCATAACAATCACCATCACTCGCCACACATCACTATACTGTAAATCAAACACCCTCAATAACACTCAACATAATAAGTGTTGACAATGATGGTGTTAGTATGAGTCAGGGTTGTACCACCATTACATCATAATGACCAGCATCATCACTCACCACACACACTGTCATTCATCACATTGTGTCTGTTCTTTCCCCTTCATCAATCTGCTTGCATAACTCAACACTTTAAATTTTGTCCACAACCTGTCAGGACTATCTTTAAATTACAAGTCAGAGATGTTAATATATTCACCATTTCCAACAGGATCACTGTCAGTGCTCAAATGTCTGTCTATCTATCTATCTATCTATCTATCTATCTATTGCCAGATGCCTTAAGCGGGTATCACACGAGCACTAATCCGACCAACCAATTGACCAACCAACTTGCATCGGGACGATCGACGTTGGTAATAATTGGCACACGGCATCATACTATCACCAACCAACTGCAGACGACACAGTGTTCTCCTAGCTTCAAAACCTGCTTAAAACACGCAATACTTTTTATGTAATTGTAATAACTATACATAATCATATCTAATAAATGAAATTATAGAGGAAATGTAAAATTTAAATGTTAAATATCGCTTACGGGAGGTTATAGTCAGAGTTTGAAAAATTGAAGGATTGCGCATCTACGGTTCCTTGGCCTACTGTATGTATTGCATTTTATAAGGTGTGTACATAATTCAATAGTCAAGGCCGTGGATGAGTAAACTAGTTTATTAGAATGACCACCTAACACTATTTACCAATCTGAATACATTGATAACTATGGCATTACACAACAGAGTTCTCGGCGACGTAGACGGGTTTTTTTTTTTTTTTTTTTTTTTTTTTTGCGAGAGGCTCGCATAGCCTACTCATTGAGTTTAACTGATCGCGCAAAAACCCTGCCTAACTATATTATTTTGTAATAATCCTTTTACTACTGGTTGATCAAGAGCGTATTATGGTTAATAGGTCTACCAGAGGTACTACACGAAAACACACATGCTGATAATTCAAAGGCAGGGAATAATAATAATGCGATATTAGTCACTCCTTACATAGGGAATGCTTATAAAATATCAATGCCTTATAATTATTATGTAATATATAATTATGGTATATTGTAAATATATATGACATAGCCTAACAATTACTCGGTTCTGTCTACATAACAAATGTATATATGAACTATATAAGATAATGGTTACAGTGTGCATTAAGCGATGAAATGTTTGGTAGACTACTAATTGCACATTTTAATAGAATAACGCTATGCATATTCATCTTATCTAGAATAATTTGTACCCAATGCTATAATTATATAAAATCTATGTGGGTTTTAGTTTCTTAATTTCTATTACATTAAATACAAAACTAACCTAGAGAAACCTATTCCAGTTTATGGTAATCTATCCTGTAACGTACATTATACAATTACTATTAGAAAGTACACTATTTAAGTCAAACGACTGTATGCATAAAAATGAATGAACTAATATAACACTGTCATAATTATGATGCATTTAAATTTATCTGCTGGTATTGTGTAAAAGAAATGCAGCAGCGAGTGAAGCCTAGAGAGGCTTCATGTAGTAGGCTATAGCCTAATAACAAGCAGTGCATTATGTATGAAAATACTGTATAGGAAGTCAATTAACGACATCTGCTGCAGATATATTATCATTATATAACACCAAAACATGTCTCCAAGCTCACAAATACAAAATAAAGCATTCATAATTTTAAATAAGACAATATACCCTGACAGTTGTAGCAATGTTTGCAGTCTGTTGTGATGTGACGAGTTTAATCATATTTTCCCGAACGTTTGTACTAGATATATTTATTAACGCTGTGTACTTCGACAGACTAGGCATTATTTCGTTAAAGTGAAGACTGAATTGCTTAGCATAGCATAATATATCGGTAAATAGCAATGCTAACCGATTTATTTGACTACAGGTTGGCGACTTGGCCAACGGTTTTCGCTTACGACCGATGACAGTTGGTTGCTCCGATTGACGTCGGAGCAACACAATCTCGGCAACAGATTGCCCAGATTCCAGTTGGTTGGCCAGATTAGTGTCCGTGTGATACCCGCTTTACTCCCCTTTATGAGGGCGGCCATATACAAAACGCCCCCAAGCGAACCTATCCCCTGTGAGAAGGACAAACCATGCCCGTTTATTTAAAGGACTTACAGGATTGACCACACAACTTGGGGTCTGTCCGACTCTGAGGCCCTCCATGTATCTTATTAGCCCTATATAGTTTACAGTGGTGTGCGGCTAGTCCATCCACTGACCCCCATAGGTAAGCAGTATGTATTTGAATAGGGTTTACTCCCCTAGATGAGTTGTCGACTAAGGCTGACGAGTCCCATCCATCCGGATTTGTTTAAGGTTGTTTCCCCTAGATGGATTACTGACCAAGGCTGACGAGTCCCATCCACCCGGACTCAAAAGCAAAAACGTAAATAAATAAATAAAGGTACACATAATACATGTGTGTAGATAATTATAAAGTGTAAATCAATTAAAAATTACAAGTGACCAAATTGTATGTATAATTTTTAAACAATAGAAATGAATTATAAAGAATGTTTTCATGAACCTAAGTTCATGTTATTCAAGACTTGCAGCATAGCTAGCTAAATAAGTCGAGCCCAGTTACATTTTAATTGGTATATTTTTAACAGTAGCAATGACTGCCATGACCTAATATCAAGTATGAAAGAATACTATCAATCACTAATGCAATCACTTTTTCTTATAATACGGTACAGTACATACATACATACAGTACATACATCTAAAGTAGGAGTGCTCCACATGAAGTGCAGTTCCTGTCTCACGTCTTATTACCGGCACTCGAGGCAGCCATGTTCAGAGCTGCCTCACTTGTAAGAATTTTAAATTCAAGATCAGATTGTAAAGTCTGATCCCACGTCTTTCTTGGTCTGCCCCTTGGTGCAGCTCCCTTCACGTTCACAGGCTTGCATCTTTTCACCCAACTTAGTTCATCCATCCTCTAAACATGTCCTAACCATCTTAAGCCTGCTAGTACGCATCTCATCACTGTTACTCTTGATACCTGTCTCCTCAGCTCTTTACTCGATATCCTATATTGCAGTTTGGCCCCACACCATTCCAATCTCGTTACGCTCCATTCTGTGGATATCATCCGCTTTGACAGGCCACTTTTCTGAAGCATATGTCATTGCACTTCTAACACATTATGAGTACATATTTCCCTTCAAGGTGAGAGGCTGTTTTCTCATGGTAATGGCAGCCGTTCTCTGAACTTTCCCCAGCCGCATCTATTTCTGGCGATGGTGGCGGCCTCGGCCTCACCACCGGCAGAGATGATACCTCCCAAGTAGCAAAACTGTCCACAATCTCCAGTGACTTATTGCTCAAGTTGACACTCTTGAGCCGGCCATAAAACATAAGCTCACGTTTACATACTATGCATACAAATGTCTCAACTTAGGACTTCTTCCTCAGCAGAGGTCCCTTAATTCCAGTACAGCACTTCTACCCATGGTGTACCCAGCAGCGGCAGACGCTACACTGGATTGAGTTCACGCCCACCCCTTTTCTGCATAGGCTATAGCACATTGGTAAACACCACTTTATTCTACCTTTCCAAGCCCCAATCTACTGTGTAAATCATTGGTTTTAATTATATTAACTCTTAATTCTTTACTTCCCTTTTCAGTCCAAGACAACGATCGATCGTGCAACACTCCCAATTCTGCTTATTATCGTGTGATTCCTCATAAGCTACCCCCACAGCCAATTTGATACAGCTTAGGTGGGATCTATTTAGAAAGAGCTAAAACAAAAAATGCATGGATCTGAATAATTTTCGCAAACTTTATATAGCAAAACTAGGGGATTCGAAAAGACTGAACACGTGTGAAATTTCGAGAACATTTTAAAACTCAATACTGAATAGGCCGTTCAATGCTATTATACTAATTTATATGTATTTGGTATCAAAACGTTCGGAATCGAATGGCGTTGATCATCCATGTAGTTTTCAAGATGTGGATTGTTAAGTCAATTTGAGGTTTCTTTCCAAGATGGCCACCAAAAGACAACGTGTAGGGCAAACAAATTATTTTTAACATTAGTGGAACATTGGTAGAGAAGTCCAAAGACCAAAGCACAATAATTTCCTATAAGTGGGAGAGACAGTATTTATATCTGAAAATTTTCAGAAATGCTGCCGACACGGGCGTGCCTGGCCGCCATTTGGGATGTTTAGTATAACAAAAGTTGCTCAATATAAAAAAGCACCTTGTGTCAAAGTTTGGTCGCAATCCGACAAGCGGTTCCAGAGTAATTGCGTAAAATCCGGTGCGCAAGAATAATTTTGAATAGGAATAAGAAAATAATAATCTGAACGATTTCAATAGGGGTTACCCGCATAGCCTTGAACCCCAATAATAACAATAATAACTATAATCGAAAACCATGGTTAACAGAAGTGATAAAGAAATCTATTAAGCATAAACATAATTTATACGCAATATCACTTAAAAAACCATACCTACAAAATAAAAATGAATATCTACGTATCTGGAGTCTACCGGGAGTTGTTTCTGCTATCCTTCAGTGGCCTCGGCGAGAGCTGCTCCCCCCGAATATGTTTGCTGCCAATCTGGATATGTATGTACAGTGTGTATGCATATACTTAGGCACATATCTCATAGCTGGGAGTGGCCAACTCGAAACACAGCCCGAACAGTAACAACATTCAAAGCTCCAGTTCTTAGGGACCGGGACCACTTTCGCGTTCCTCCGCCCCATACTCTGTCTCGTCTAGTAGGTGAATTTTACAAGGAAAGGAGTATTCCTAGTCCCATGCCGCCGGAAGGAAAGAGTAGGACAGTAAAAGAAACAGACAGAAACGGTTAAGGTTGGGTAGACGATGCCAAACCTCACTCTGGATAGGACCAGCCTCTGTATAAAGGTGTTAATGTTTTTGTATGTATTCTGGATGTGTAGGCTACTAGGTCTTTTTTGTAAATGTATACAAGTGTATATGTTCATGTGTTTATGTATGTATGTGTGTGTGTATGTATGTATGTGTACATGAATATGAAAACTATAAAAAATACTATAGAAAATGATGTCACTGGGAGATAAATGTCCTGGTTGGGATGGAATTACAGCGAAAGTTCTTAAAGAAACACTTATTAGTAAATGAGGTAGTAGCATATCTTATTAATATGTCACTCAAACAAGGTATTTTTTCCAAAAGAATCATAAATTGCCCCTGTAGTTCCTCTGTATAAAGGTGGTAATGTTTTTGTTTGGTTATTTAAGTTTGGTAGCTTGTAAATTGTAAAGGAACATATAACAATAACATTATTATTATAATTAATAACAATTACCATACTGCTGTCCACTGTCACCACTATCAACTGTTTCACATCCTGTAAATTAAATCTCAGCCCAACCCCAGCAACAAATATACTCGTTTACCGGTACTGAAATATTATATATTGGTATTGAATAATTGTCTATCGGTACTGAATCATTATATGTCGGTTTTGAATCATTATATACTGGCATTGAATAATTATATACTTGTAATTTAACCATTATATAACGGTATTGTCAGTTCACTTAATTTTCATTGTAACGTCTCAACCTCGGGTCGGTAGGCATCATTGCTTCCTTTAAGGATCAACATAAAATGGAAATGAGAGAGAGAGAGAGAGATTGCGAGGTAGTGGCAGTGAAAAAGAGATTGTGGGGTAAAGAGAATAGAGTGGTGTAGAGATGGAGAGGTGGGTCGTGGCAGGTTTGCAGAGTGAGGTAGAGGGATAAAGAGATTGTCAGCAAGGGGAGGAATACTCTCCACGAACTAACTCACTCACTCTCGCTCTCTCTCTATCTCTATCTATCTTTCATTTCCTTGTACTGTATATTGTATATCTATCTGTAGTTATCTCTTTGTGTATCTTATCAATTATATCTGTAGTTATCTCTTTGTGTATCTTATCAATGATATCTGTAGTTATCTCTTTGTGTATCTTATCAATATCTCTTTGTGTATCTTATCAATGATATCTGTAGTTATCTCTTTGTGTATATTATCAATGATATCTGTAGTTATCTCTTTGTGTATCTTATCAATGATATCTGTAGTTATCTCTTTGTGTATCTTATCAATGATATCTGTAGTTATCTCTTTGTGTATCTTATCAATGATATCTGTAGTTATCTCTTTGTGTATCTATCAATGATATCTGTAGTTATCTCTTTGTGTATCTTATCAATGATATCTGTAGTTATATCTTTGTGTATCTTATCAATGATATCTGTAGTTATCTCTTTGTGTATCTTATCAATGATATCTGTAGTTTCTCTTTGTGTATCTTAGCAATGATATCTGTAGTTATATCTTTGTGTATCTTATCAATGATATCTGTAGTTATCTCTCTTGTGTATCTTATCAATGATATCTGATTCTTTGTGTATCTTATATCAATGATATCTGTAATTATCTCTTTGTGTATCTTATCAATGATAACTGTAGTTATCTCTTTGTGTATCTTATCAATCTCTATATATATTTCTTCCACCATTCCTTCAAATCAACTTGTTTCCTATCCCAGTATCATATTTATTAACATATCTCATCCCTACGTTTACCAATATCCGTTCATTATTTATTAACATCTCTCATCTCTACGTTTACCAATATCCGTTCATTATTTATTAACATCTCTCATCTCTACGTTTACCAATATCCGTTTATTATTTACTAAAATCTCTGATCCCTACGTTTACCAATATCCGTTGAAGTATCTATCACATTTTCCCATTTCATAGATCTGCCTCACAGTCTGAACAAGTCGCAGTAAGTAACAGAGAATACATTGGCAGAGGACACTGGTGAGCTTAGTTTGTGTTTGTTATCGCTAATTAGGTATGTTAACCCACTTAGCACTTTTGCACGCCATATTAATCACACTAACAACCCATTGGATCACAGTCGCCCCTCTCTATTCTCCCACCCACCGCCTTTTTAAGTACCTACCTTTCTGTTAGTTCCCTACTGTTTATATTATGGTCGTCTCTCTCACTCCTAGCTCGCCCTCTATTCTCCTTTTCCTGTTTATCTCTCTCTCTCCTTTCACCTAGCTCCCTTGCTTCCCTCCTCTGCGCATAAAAATCCTCCCTGCAGCTCCTCTTCCCATCTCTCTAAATATCTCCATTCTATTCCTAAGCTCCTCTCTGTCTCCCTATACTTCCTTCGTTTCTCTTCCCTCTTAGCCCTCTCCTCCACATTTTCTCTCTTGTTCTAGATAACTCCTCTCTATCTCCTCCCTCTCCCTAGATATCACCCTCTCTCTCCCAATCTGCTTCACCCTTCTCTTGATATATCCCCTCATGTACCCAACTCCTCTGTCTCCCGCCCATCATTCTCCTTGTCTAGATACTCACCTCCCTTCCTTCTCTAGATTATGTTTCATTGTCCCCTGTCTCCCCTCTTCCTATATATTTCCTTCCCTATCCCAAATCTGCCGTATCTGCCTCCCCCAATAATTCACCCCCCCCCCCCCCCACCCCAGCATGACCGTGCCGCTGTCAGGAAGGGTACTTTATCAACACCGGCATGTCAAACACATCAACCCAAAACATACCGAGCCTGAATAAATACTGGTGCTAACTATCATATTATAGCAATACACATGCTTCCACGCTAACTACCTAAATTCGAACATATGTTCTAAGTGTATTTAAAATGTACGTATGGTTTACAAGCACCGTTCTTATAATTCTAATATATAATTGGAGCTTTCCCTTGTTCCAACTATGCACGGAAGCTTTACACTCTAAGATCACATGTACGCACACACATTTTCATACAAATATAGCTATAAATACAAACTATGTATTTAAACAAGCTCACTGCTCACTTTTCACCATTACCATACAAAGGAAATTGCAAGGCCAGGACGTATTGTAAAAATGTGTATGTACTAGCGTAAATGTATGAGTTTTCATACATACGCCGGGGTATGTTTGTATGTATGTATGTATAATATACAGTATATATACATACACATCCTTAGTCTATACAATTACACACACGTACAAATATGCAGCCCGCACAACTACACTTACTCTTACACTCACACTACTTTCAAATATACTATACAGTATGTACCGTTGTGTGTGTGTGTGTGTGTGTGTGTGTGTGTGTGTGTGTGTAATATATATCTATATCGTCTATATTTTGTTTTCTCAACCTCGGGACTGTAGGCTGTTCAGTAGCCTGTAACTCTTACGAGGCCCCGAGATTATCGATTGAGGCTTCGAGATGTTGGGTGCTTTATATGTGTCACACTAGATGGTCTCATTGGGTTTCAAGGTGTTGGTTGCTTCCATTCAGCCACACTAGATGACGACACCTTATTTATACACGTCACTTGATTTGGAGAGAGCAGCTATACAGTCGTTCTCAGCGTCTTCGTATATGGTCGGGCATCTTCTATGCTTTTAATTGGTGACAATGTAGGGGGTATTTTCTTTACGTATTGGTGTAGCCAGGATACTTTAGAACAGCAGGAACGATCAGATCACCTCGGAAAAAACCTTGACGTGTGGTGTAGACTCGCTCTGAGGTCCTTTTGGTCTGAAGTCCACGACGCTATTCACTGTGCTATCGCCTCCCCTCGGTCGTATTACATACATACACACACACACACACAATCAACAGTGCATATTATAGTCAAGTTGAAGGCAGTGCGAGTGTAAAAGCCCCTTTCCCACCAACAAGAATAAAGCGGCGACTTGCCACGAACCTCGAAGCGTGATGAATCGTGAATTTGTTTTTTATCCCGATTTCGCTGTCACGCGGAGTCACTACGGTGTAGTTTTGGAATGACACAGTACACCACAAACGCACCTTACGGTGCAGCACCTTCGGAGCCTTGCAAACTCTTGTGGATTTTGACGGATAACGACCTCAGCGAACAGTGACAACCTAAGGATCAATTCAGAAGAGCTTGGAAGTGGCACGAACCAACCCATACATGGTATCCCACACAATCCCACTATTTGTATAGAATACCCACGAATTTTGCTTTCAATCACTATAAAAAGACGGCCAAATTCATCGATTTACAGAATTATAACTTTGCCTGTGACCAGACAATATCTACCTGTGCTCGTCTATAATGAATGTGATTACCGCAGCCAGATAGAAATGCGGCAAGCTGTCAGAGAGAGAGAGAGAGAGAAAGAGAGAGAGAGAGAGAGAGAGAGAGAGAGAGAGAGAGAGAGAGAGAGAGAGAGAGGAGAGAGAGAGCGAGAGAGAGAGGAGATAGAGAGAGGAGAGACGAGAGATGAGAGATAGAGAAGAGAGAATAATGATAGGTGATAAAGAAGCGAGAGGGATGAGAGGAGAGAGAGGAGGAGGAAAATGATAATAAGAGCGAAGATGAAGAGCGAGAGTAGCAGGAGATAATGATCTGACCAAAGTTGTGCCGGAATAAGCCCCCAGGACAGGTGATCACTCAACAGATCACCTGGGCTTCAACTGTTAATTTAACCCTTTGAGGTTATCATGCGACAAGTTTTTGACAGTTTATTCGTGGCTATCATTAGACAAGTAAAATTCCCATCCATTCTATACGCAGACGACTTCAAACCTTCCCACTAACCTACATTAGTGTTTTTCAGCAACGCCTCACCCCAGCCAGCAATCCCTCAACGACCAAACGTAATTGAAATGCCATAGAACTCTTAAATTATGAGCATCAAATACTATCGTCCAATTGGGGCAGAGACAACCTTGTTACCTTTAATGCTTGTAGTCCAAAAAACCCACTTTCTCCATCTATCTACCCGTGACGGAACTCCCAGCAGACTATCCCTTATTCTGACAACAATACAAAAATCAATTCCTTCATCTTCTCTCAATATTCTTATGGTGTCTCCCTATTTTTTCTTCTGCTCTCCCGTTGGAAGGACCATACTTACCAGTCTTTGCTAATGGCCAGCCTCCCAGAAGCTGGGTGTGCTCCAAACCGCCTTAGGGGGTTCTTTTCGCTTCACCCATGCACAGGCTTCTTGCTCTGTACAGGGGCATAGTGCGTCCTTGTATTGAGTTTTGTTCACATGTGGTGGGGAGGTTCCTATCACACCACTCTCCTAGACAAAGTGGAAAGGAAGGCCTTTCGTATAATTAACCTCCACGTCACACTCACCAACTCTCTGCAATCTCTCTCTCCTCCCTCCGCCGCCGCAATGTTGCACCTCCTCGCCAATCTCTCTCTCGCTATTCTATCGCTACTTATAATAATCAGTGTTCATCAGAAGCTGTTCCACAGTGTTGATATCACCGCCGCCCTGTTACGTAGGGCACGTGCGTACCCGTCTTGCAACTCAATCCCACTCCCTACTCTGTGCAACTCTCCAACCCAACAGAGTGAAACGTTACTCTCACAACTTTCTTCTCTACTCTCAAACAGCTGAGCTCTGGAACTCTCCTCCCGAAATTAGTCTTTCCCTCTTTCTATGACTAAAATTGCTTCCAAGTCAGTGTGTCCCAGGCATTTTGGCTCGAAACGTCCCCCTTGATTTTGGCCCCGGTCACTCTTTCAACTATGGGGGAAGGCACTCGCTAATAAGGGCCTTTTGTCTCCCTCAATCACATAAAAAAAAAAAAAAAAAAAAAAAAAAAAAAAAAAAAATTAAGATTAGGAAGGATATATGGAAGTCAGAGGGTAAATTGAGACACTATTTACCCATTTGATGCCCACAGATCCTTCTAAAAGTTGTATAAAGTTGTCTAACCCTGGCCAGAAGAAGAAACTGTCAATATGGCGACATAATCCCTCAAGGGGATAACCCATTCATAGTACCGGAGGCGGCTCTAACTCCAGTTTTTGGGGACACCTGTGAGTACGACTGTTAAGACCACATTAACCATCACACTGAGAACCACGATACCCTTGATATTTTCATAAGGTTACAAAAATCTAATAACACAGATCCCACAGGACGATTTAAATGTCATTCTTGCGTATTATTAAGCGACTATTAATAAAGTTCAGGGAATACATCTTGGACGTATGGACGTTGGGGTAGAAATAATACCCTCCTGTTTGTTTACAGGAAACTGGTAATTTAAATGATGAGATCCTCATTAAGTAAATTAGATCGTCTGAAGGTAAGCAGTTGTACAGCGAAATAAAATATAAGTTTGTAAATTTTACTTATTGTGTCCATACTAAATCGATCTGATACAAGGGTAACAAAGATAAATCACGGTCAATGTACCCAATAATCTTATATACCTTTGTATACCCTTGATTGTTTCAGTGTACTAGTATTATTCAGTTGGACGATACGCATCCGATCCGTAACTACCGAAACTATGTAAACTAGGCGAGTGCATTCCACAGTACCATTTAAAATACGGTATTGTACAGTTACTGTAGAGCTTTCAATGGCCCTTGACAGCCAGAATTGTTTGTATCAGACGATAATAACCGCAATATTAGGTTCTTAGCGGGCCACCTTGTATCGGAAGAACATTAAAAAAAACAAAAAAAAAAACATACCGGGGCTGTAGAAGTCAATTACAAATATTACCCTTCATCATGGAGGAGTTTTGAAGTTGGAAGGCAATAATTTTACAAAGTCAAATTGAGCCATGTTATTTTTTTTTATTTTTTTTTTTTCTCCCGCCAGACGCCGTAATTCTGGGACACCTTTGATCAGCAGCCGATGTTCTACTGAACTGAGGGGATTCCGTCCCTACGAGGACAGGTCGATTGCAGAGGTGTTTCTTGCGACAGAGTCCCAAATCAACGAAAAAGATTTTGCATCCCAGGAGCTGGACTGGACGACATTGTGGAAGCCTTCGAAGATACCACAAAGGATGCAAATGAAAATACCCTTTTTGTCATCCATGCTGGTTCAAATGACGTCATGCGCACCAGATCCGAAGAGTTGATGGAGAAATATCGCGAGATGATCCAGCACTACAAATACAAGTCAAGGAATATCATCATCTCAGGCATTCTCCCCAAGATCGACGCACCTGACAAATTCTACGACAAGGCCTTCAGCACAAATAGCCGACTAAAACATTTGTGTCTGAGGGAAGAAGTTGAATTCATCAAACTCTGGGACAACTTCTACAACCAGCCTACTCTGTTCCGCAAGGATGGCACTCATCTAAACCCTGTGGGTTCAGCACGCATGGGTCGTCTCCTACACGAAGCAGTCCGCAGCCATGGATCAAAAAACGCCATCCGAGAAGAAGCAGCAGTGACATAAATCATCCAACGCCAAGAAAAAAACAGAGGCAACCGAGGACCACCAGCGATAAGGACTGAGACAGCGAGGACCGAGGACAGCCATGAACATAAATGTAGATCCGACAAGAACCAAAAATATATTTAAAGCGCGTTCCGTGAGTTCTAAAATAACAAATTTAAAGGTTTTCTATGCAAACGCTCGTAGCATACGCAATAAATTTTCAGATTTAGAGGAGCTAGTGTGTACAGAAAATTATGATGTGATTGGCATAACAGAATCTTGGCTCAATAAAGAAGATAGAGACTTTTTAGCAGAGTATTCACTTCCCGGTTATGTAATGTTTGAGAAAAGCCGAATAAATCGAAATGGAGGTGGCGTTTTACTTTATATCAAAGAAAGTCTTAACCCTACCCTCTTGTCAAAACCTCAAATTGTGAACGTCGACGCATCTTTTGTGCTAATAAAGAATAATAAAGGTACCAAAATAATACTTGCATTAATATACAGACCTCCAGCTCAATCAGTGCAAACTGACCGAGAAATTTACGAACAAATTGCAGATGTAAGTAACTCACAAGATACCGTAATTTTTGGTGACTTTAATTTACAAAGTACAAAGGAGTACAAAGGAAATCAAGCAACAACAGATCTAGTGACCCTTCTAGGTTGCTTGTCCTCCAAAACACTGAGGATCAAGTGTCCAAACAGTGGGTTAGAGGTGGGGTAGGGAACATTGGAAAGGGAATATTTTTACGCCCTGAAAACTAATGTCCGTGGCAGGGATAGGAAAGTAGTAGGGGACAGATGGGGTTAGTAACTGAGGGGGGGATAAAATAAAGTTATTCATTTACAAACGCAGTCAGTCGCGGGTTTGATGCGAGATATTTGTCTAGGGGAGTTTAATGAATCAACCGGTGGATGCAGTCTATAAACGTTTGGGAAGCCCATTCCACAAGTTGACAACTCGATTGAAAGAAAGAAAGAAATTCTTAGATTCGTGTGGGTTAATAGATTTACCAATAATTTTGCAACAGTTTCCCGCGTGTAATTAGATTGGTCAATAGTGAAGTACTTAATAACAGTTATTTTGTCGATACCCTTGATGATTTGAACACTTGGATTAGGTCACCTCTTAAATCTGCGCTGGGTTAAAGGAAATAGATTTTATTCTCTAAGGGACGATCTTCAGTATGGTTTGTTCTTTAGGATAGGTATAATTTGGTAACTATACGTTGAACTCGGTCTAGCTTGTTTAGATCGTTTTGGTATAATAAGGGGACACCAGGATTGAAAGCAGGTATTCCAGAAGAGGGCGGAATAATGAATTGTAAAGGTTAGGATAACTTCTTTGGATTTATGCTCAATGACCTGCCTAATAAAGCCACTTATTTTGTTTGCCTTCTTAACAACTTCTGAACATTGTTGGACTCGGTTTTAGGTTACTCGATATTGTTACTCCCAGATCAGTTTCTCTGTTTACATTCTTAAGCTGAGTGCCATGCATCGACTAGTTGCTTTCCTCATTTTAGGTATCCGATCTGTAGTACTTTACATTTATCCGCATTGAAAACTCATTGACCAATAGTGGGCCCAACAGCCACATTTTTATCTAGAGTGTGTTGCATATCGTCAACTGTCTTTTGAGAGTACGCATTTGCAATTTTTGTATCGTCAGCAAATTTTGAGATTGTACAGGTGAGACCATCATGTATGTCGTTGATGTAAATTAGAAAGAGAATTGGTCCTAGTACCGATCCCTGGGGTACCCCGCTACTTACATTGGTCCATTTTGATGCCTTTACCGTTATGAATACTCTTTGCTTTCTGTCGCTGAGCCAATTTTCTATCCATTCAACACAACGTCTTTTATTCCCTGCGCTTTTAGTTTAGACAGTAAACGTTTGTGGGGAACTTTGTCAAAGGCCTTTTGAAAAAATCAGGTATATAATATCTACAGCTTTACGCGAACGTAGAGGTTGAGGATATCGTGGAAAGTTCGAAGAGGTTTGTTAAAACAGGGACGTTTTTTACGAAAGCCGTGTTGAGTATTCTTAAGTATGTTATTTTCATCTAAGTGATTTACGAGTTCTGTCTAGTAGGACCGTTTCTAGCATTTTTTAAAAAAAAACATACAAAACTGAGGTTAAGATAATTGGACGATAGTTACTGGTAGGGATTTGCTGCCTTTTTTGAATATCGGTGTTCGTTGGCTAGCTTCACCTGATCGGGCATAGTTCCAGACGCAAGGATTTTTTGAATAGTATTGTCAGTGGTTTAGAGAGCTCATCCTTAGCTCATTTAGAACTTTAGGCCAGATTGTATCAGTCCAGGCGTTTTATTTTACTTGAGTTTATCTAAACAATTCATACTTATCTCTCTGTAACGGTGATATTGCTTAGAAACATCTGAATTATCAATCTGAATCGGCGATGGTGTAGGGATATCACTGAGGTCTTTATGTTGTAAAAACTGATGCAAAGAAGGTATTGAGGGCATTACTCATTTGTTCTTCGTCTTTGGTGTATTCTCCATTTTCATCGACTAACGGTCCAACAGTTGAAGTAACAACTTTTTTCTTTCTGATATAACTATAGAATTCTTTCGGGTTTGTTTTACTTTGATTCGCAATATGTAACTCTAAGGTCTTTTTACTTTGCTTAATTAACTTTTTGGCTTTGCGTCGTAGCTCTACAAATTTCAGCCGTTCTTCGTCATTTTGTGAGGATTTTAATCTATCATTAGCAAATTTTTTAGCAAGCAGGCAGTTTGAAATATGAAACCTGTGACCAAGTGGGGCGATACTCTTACTTCACACTCCGGACATGACTTGTATACGAACTTGCAAGAGAGTTCGCTTTATCAATTTGTTGGAACGCCGACCCGTGGTAATAACGTTCTTGACATTGTACTTGCAACAAAAGAAGAATTAATAGAGAATTTGAATGTTGGTGATGAATTCAGTAACAGCGACCATCGTACGATAACTTTCACTTTAAAGTTTACTAGTAACGAACCAAATAGTAGCATCGAAAAAGTCCCTAATTTCAAGAAAGCAAACTTCCATAAACTTAGAGCTATGTTTAAAGAAACTGACTGGAGCTTTTTAATTCACAATAACGACATAAATACATCTTGGAAGTTATTCGAAGCCACTTACCTAAAAGCAGTGCAAGACTGCATACCATCGAAAACTCGGCGTCCAGGCCATAATAATAAGCCCAAATGGTGGAATAAAGATATTTCAAACTGCCTGCTTGCTAAAAAAATTTGCTAATGATAGATTAAAATCCTCACAAAATGACGAACGGCTGAAATTTGTAGAGGCTACGACGCAAAGCCAAAAGTTAATTAAGCAAAGTAAAAAGACCTTAGAGTTACATATTGCGAATCAAAGTAAAACAAACCCGAAAGAATTCTATAGTTATATCAGAAAGAAAAAGTCGTTTACTTCAACTGTTGGACCGTTAGTCGAATGAAAATGGAGAATACACCAAAGACGAAGAACAAATGAGTAATGCCCTCAATACCTTCTTTGCATCAGTTTTACAACAGAAGACCTCAGTGATATCCCTACACCATCGCCGATTCAGATTGATAATTCAGATGTTCTAAGCAATATCACCGTTACAGAGAGAGAAGTATTGAATTGTTTAGATAAACTCAAGGTAAATAAAACGCCTGGACCTGATACAATCTCGCCTAGAGTTCTAAAGGAAGCTAAGGATGAGCTCTCTAAACCACTGACATTAATATTCAATAAATCCTTGCAGTCTGGAACTATGCCCGATCAGTGGAAGCTAGCCAACGTAACACCGATATTCAAAAAAGGCAGCAAATCCCTACCCAGTAACTATCGTCCAATTAGCTTAACCTCAGTTGTATGTAAAATGCTAGAAACGGTCATACGAGACAGACTCGTAAATCACTTAGAGGAAAATAACATACTTAAAATTACTCAACACGGCTTTCGTAAAAAACGTTCCTGTTTAACAAACCTCTTAGACTTCTTCCACGATATCCTCAACCTCTACGATGAGAGTAAAGCTGTAGATATTATATACCTTGATTTTCAAAAGGCCTTTGACAAAGTTCCCCACAAACGTTTACTGCTAAAACTAAAAAGCGCATGGAATACAGACGGTGTGTTGAAATGGATAGAAAATTGGCTCAGCGACAGAAAGCAAAGAGTAGTCATAAACGGTAAGGCATCAAAATGGACCAATGTAAGTAGCGGGGTACCCCAGGGATCGGTACTAGGACCAATTCTCTTTCTAAGTTTACATCAACGACATAGATGAGGGTCTCACCTGTACAATCTCAAAATTTGCTGACGATACAAAAATTGCAAATAGCGTACTCTCAAAAGAACAAGTTGACGATATGCAACACAAATCTAGATAAATTGTCATGTTGGGCCCAAATTTGGCAAATGACTTTCAATGCGGATAAATGTAAAAGTACTACATATCGGATACCTAAATGAGAAAGCAAACTATTCGATGAATGGCACTCTGCTTAAGAATGTAAAAAAACAAACAGAACTGGGAGTAACAATATCGAGTAACCTAAAACCGAGTCACCAATGTTCAGAAGTTGTTAAGAAGGCAAACAAAATAATTGGCTTTATAGGCAGGTCATTTGAGCATAAATCCAAGAAGTTATCCTAACCCTTTACAATTCATTAGTCCGCCCTCTTCTGGAATACTGCGTTCAATCCTGGTGCCCTTATTACCAAAAAGATATAAACAAGCTAGAACGAGTTCAACGTAGAGTTACCAAAATTATACCTAGCCTAAAGAACAAACCATACGAAGAGCGTCTTAGAGAATTAAATCTATTTCCTTTAACCCAGCGCAGATTAAGAGGGACTTAATTCAAGTGTTCAAAATCATCAAAGGCATCGACAATATGAACTGTAGTAAGTACTTCACTATCGACCAATCTAATTAAACGCGGGGAAACGGTTTGCAAAATTATTGGTAAATCTTTTAACTCACACGAATCTAAGAATTTCTTCTTCAAATCGAGTTGTCAACTTGTGGAATGGGCTTCCCGAAACGTTATAGACTGCATCACCGTTGATTCATTTAAACTCCGCCTAGACAAATATCTCGCATCAAACCCGCGACTGACTGCGTTTGTAAATGAATAACTTTATTTTATCCCCCCCTCAGTTACTAACCCATCTGTCCCCTACTAACTTCCTAATCCTGCCACGGACATTAGTTCCAGGGCAGTAATTCCCTTTCCAATGTTCCCTTACCCACTCTAAACCACTGTTTGGACACTTGATCCTCAGTGTTTTGGAGGACAAGCAACCTAGAAGGGTCACTAGATCTGTTGTTGCTTGATTTCCTTTGTACTCCTTTGTACTCCTTTGTACTCCTTTGTACATTCGCTTCTAATTTAACTGCTGGGGTAAACTTGGTAAAGCCACCCTTAATCCGCCGGCCGGTAACAAAACAATTTACCCAACGCCTGGCCGTGAGATACAATAATGGGTTGAAGGGGCTTTATCCCCCTATGACTTATTGTCATCATCATCTATATCACCAGCAGGGGCAAATAACCACAGTCAAATTAGATGGGAATGTAACTGCGAGCGTGCGACTACGTAAATAAAGGGGATGATAGACCCGCTAACACAACTCTTAACGCATTTTTTCCTAATGTATTAGATTTTTTTTATATTTATGACCTCAACAGTTGAAAGATGACAATTTTATGGTTTATTTTAGGCTATACAAAAACATTTGCTTTGTAACTTAGATACTCATATTTATGCTTATAATTGCAGTACGATTGGGGTTTTTCTTTTTATATGTAGGCCTAGGCTAAACAAATGTTAGTTTTTGTTTTATAGGCTAAACAAGGCTGAATTTATGCTAATAAATATTAATTGGAGGGAGCAAATCTGTCAAGGAATAGCCTAGATGTGGAAATTTAAAGCCAATTTGCTCTAGCCCTTTTTGAGATACAGAGGTTAGAGATCGTTGGATACAATGTTGGATATGTTGAGGGGGTCAATCGCCCCCCATGACATATTGTCATCATCATATATTGCCAGCAGGGGGCAAATAGCCTAGGCCTAACCTAACTACAACAAAAATCGCCGTCAAAATAGACGCGAACTTATATTAACTACGGCGATCGACCATTGCCCGCACCGGCCGTTACCCGGTTATTGTTGAAGTCCTGAGGAACCGTATGACTTTGAAGAGCTCTTCCCTCCGCTGTCTCCGCATCCCATGTATCGTCGTACGGTACCCCTTCCCCTCTACATCCTACATCTGGTCGTTCTACATATGCCTCCTAAGCCTCGCCTCGTCCCGTCACTGAAGCATGTGGATGGGCGTCCCTTTCTGGCTTCAAAGATGGATTCCTTCCGACAGCTCCTACTGGATTGTCTGGGGTTGGTTGATAAGGGCACCTCGCTTCAAGACATTGCTCTGGCCCTAGTACCGTGGTTTGGGTCTCTGGTTCACCACCTGATGACCTGCTATTGGGTTGTTGCCTTTACAGTGTTACGGTTCTACGAATGACCTAGAATGAAAGTGACATGGTGGTGAATTTTAACCTTAACTACTGTATAAACTAATTTAATTGTGACATAGGATCTCCGCGACCGCGAACTTATATTAACTACGGCGATCGACCATTGCCCGCACCGGCCGTCCCCCGGTTATTGTTGAGGTCCTGAGGAACCGTATGACTTTGACAAGCTCTTCCCTCCGCAGTCTCCGCATCCCATGTATCGTCGTACGGTACCTCTTCCCCTCCACATCCTACATCTGGTCGTCCTACATATGCCTCCTAAGCCTCGCCTCGTCCCATCACCGAGCATGTGGATGGGCGTCCCTTTCTGTCTTCAAAGATGGATTCCTTCCGACAGCTCCTACTGGATTGTCTGGGGTTGGTTGATAAGGGCACCTCGCTTCAAGACATTGCTCTGGCCCTAGTACCATGGTTTGTAGGTCTCTGGTTCACCACCTGATGACCTGCTATTGGGTTGTTGCCTTTACAGTGTTACGGTTCTACGAATGACCTAGAATGAAAGTGACACGGGGGTGAATTTTAACCTTAACTATAAACTAATTTAATTGTGACATAGGATCTCCGCGACTACGGTAGGGCCGGAGTGGGTGGCGAGTATTCGCCTGAGGTGCCCCAAGACAAGACAAGACAAAATTCTAGTGCTGGTTTCACTCAGATTTTGTGAGTTTTAATTTAGCCTAGCCTAGGCCTAAGAGTTCAGAAAATTTGCAAAATGCACCCCATACTAGCCTACCCATAGTCTATTTAGGCCTAGTGATTCTTTTTTGGCAGACCACCCACAAATTTTCATATAGCCTAGGCCTAGGCTAGCCTAAGTTCTGGAATGCATGTTGGAATAGCCTTCCTATAAACTGTAGGCTAGGCTACTTCCTTTTAATTTAAGTTTGATTCTTTGGAAAAATCTATTAGGCCTAGACCAGGGCAGGAAAGTAACATTTAAAATGACGTGTAAAAAGTCGCCCATAAACGGCGGGCCGCTATGTTATTGTAATTTGGGAGCTTATTTCGTCTGTTGATTGACTTTGTCCTTAATTGGGGATCCTATGAATTAGCACAGATGATGATGACTTACCGTACATCATAATACGTGACGGGCCGACGTGGGGGGGCAGAGCCGCAGAGACCCCCTCAACATATTTGGTGTCCCACAGTAACTTTTAATGGGATGGATGTAGTTACCGGGTGTACGGTCGTCATGTTTACATAGGGCGATCGTCGCGGTTAACTTCGCGTCTATTATGACGTCAATTTTTTTCGGCATATTTCATTTTATTCACTTCCTTTTATATTTAGGCTATAATCTAGCTTTGGCACGACAATAACCCTAACCTAGTCTTTCTCAAAGATTCTTCTAATCTTCCAGTAGCCTATAGCCTAATTTAGGTCATTTTTGAAGGCACACAATTAAATGGTTGGTATTTTAAACGACACTACTGCAGCATTATGAGAAACAATTTATTAGAGATAATAGGCAACAATAGATTCGCCATATTTTTCTCCATAAGCTATAGTCCGCATGGAGGATTTTCGTTATCGACAAATTGAAAAAATTCCCACTACACAGACAAAATAGACAAATACACCAAAAATCGGGGTGTGGGGGCAGCAGCCCCCACCCATAATAGCCTACTATAATAGGTTAGGTAAGGTTGTTAGGTTAGACTAGGCTAATGTCCTTTCAAAGGGGTATAGGCCTATTACACACTAGGATAGCCTATACCTGGTCAAGGGTAAGTCCTGCTGTAGTCAACTTGAATGCTACCTTAAATTGTAATATTAGACTAGGCATAGCCTATAGAAAAAATAGCCTAGCCTACTTATTTATTGTAGCCTATAATATAGGCGTAGCCGGGTAGAATGTAGAGTTCGGGCGTACCGCCACCATTGTTTACACTGCGCAGAGCGGCGACGGAAGCTTGCCATCATGTTGCCGTCTATTTTGACTGCCATTGGATACAATAATATGTTGAGGGGAGGGCTTTGCGGCAATTTTTTTGGTTGTTTGCCCCCTACTGGCAATATATATGATGATGACAACACGTCATGGGGGCAAAGCCCCCCCTCAACATATTATTGTATCCAATGGCATTCAAAATAGACGGGAACATTATCGCAAGTGTCCGACGCATACACCGCCGCCGTAATGTTTACATATGTCGATCACCGTGGTTAAAGGCTGGTTCACACATAGCCGAGTCGGTGCGCGAGTCCAACACGAGTCACACTCGTCGATTATCGCCGTCGCTGGAGGCTGAGTCGGCCGCGAGTAGCAATTGTTCCCGAGTCAAGGAGAGTGTAACACGAGTTAACTCGATTCAATACGAGTCAACACCATCAATGTGGGTGGATCTCAGCTGCGACCGGCCAACTCTTTTCGAAATCTGGGTGTATATGTGAACTACCGATTAGATTTCAAAGAGCAGGAAACCGATAGTTAAAAGTTTTTACTTGCACATCAGAAATCTCTATTTGGTGAAGCCGTTTATAACCAGACGTTGCCTCCTGACGTTGGTTCACTCATTGGTCTTCTCTCGTGTTGATTATTGCAATGCCCTGTTGGTGGGTCTTCCAAATTATATTTTGAAGAAAGTTCAGTCTGTTCTTAACCCGGGAACTGCTGGGAGACTCTTAAGAGTTCCCCCGGCGGACTGCGGGGAGACTCTTATGAGTGAGTGAAAAAAAAAATCAACTTTGACATCGAAAAAAAAACAAAAAAACATTATTTTTATTTTTTTATTTTTTTATTTTTTTTTGGCCCCTGGGCCATGCAAAATCTCAGTCCTCTACATCCCCTCCTTCCCCACTTTCCTCCTCTCCTTCAGTTATCACCTATTCCTGTTATTCCTTATTCTGAGGTATTGTGCTAACATTAGCGAGTTGCAAGCAGGGTGTTGTCATCACTGATGGCAAGCGAGTGCAAGAGAGAGAGAAGTATCGATGTGTCTCAGTGGCCTTGGGACAATTGGCCGGAAAGCAGCTTGCCCCCATACATTATACAACTCGCGGCTATATCTCCGATTTTGACATCCAAACGCTGTTTTAATGTTGGTTCAGGTTATACCTTATAATCAACCATAATAGGGAGAAAGTATTAATGCTATTAATGGCACAAGAATAGTGACGGAAACACCTCAAATACGTCAGCACAGGGGGACGTTTCCATTACCCCCATGTGCACTTCAGAGGTTACAGGGCCGCAAGACAATTTTGGGTGCTAGAACGCCTACTACATCTCTTACATAGAACTGCACTGGCTGCCAGTAAGAGCAAGAATAGAATTTAAGTTGTGTTTGGTGACTTTTAAGGTTCTCAATTTGGTGAGCCTAGACCTTGCGGAGCTGCTCAGGCACCCACCGGCACACCATGTGTAGTGTGCGTCATGACAATAATGATGACCAGGGCTTTCCAGCAGTCTTCTTTCTTTGAGAGGCATTCTCCTACATGGCTCCGAGGTTGTATAACAGTTGCCGCTGTCCATGAGACAACTGAGTTCTGTTGAATGCTTCAAGAGCAACTTAAGACTTTTCTCTTTGAGAATCTATGATTGAAGGTGTCATTACAGATGGCTATAGAGGTTTAGGCTATTTTGCACTGCTAGGATTGTTAAATGTGTTGTATATAAGCCTTCTTTTGATGCATTGATTTTTGTTTTCTTTTTCTTTCTCTTTTCGAGCGCTAGTGAATTCTTCGGAAAAATTGGCGCTTATGAGAAATAAGTAACATGCTTACTATTATTATTATTATTATTATTAACACGTGTTCATGCAAGAGTCTGTATGAGTAACTGAGAGTCAAAACGAGTGTAACCCGAACCCAACACGAGTGTCAAAAATTTGAATAATAATGGCCACATTCCAGGGCACGTAAACAAAGAGTATGGACGAGTCAACGCGATTGTTACACGGATCAACACGATTTTTATACGGATCAACACGAAAGACAACGCGTTGACTCTCGTTGGATCTCTGTTGCACACGTGTTGACTCGTGTTACATCCGTGTAAACTCTCGTTGATTCTTCCTACATTTTTGAAATAACGGTATTTCAAATGACACTTGCTTTTTCGTGTTACACTCGTGTTTTTTTCTCAGTGGATCGTGTTTACTCTTGTTTACTCGTGTTTTCACTTGTGTTTGAATCGTGTAAACTCTGGCATCATGGGGGCACCAAATTTTGGCACTCACATTCGTGCTTTCTACTCTTGTTGATACGTGTTGCATGTGTGTTACATACATGTTGTTGCATTTAGACACGTGTTGCTTCGTCAACGTCGAAATGATGACGAAAAGCGACGAATCACCAAAGAGTGTTACACTGTTTTACACGAGTCAACACGAGTTAACACGAATAACAAAGAGTTATTCAGAGTCAAACACGAGTTAACACGTATGTACACGAGTGTACACGTATTTAGGCCACACTCATGGGTACTCGCCACGGGATCCAAAAATTTCATGCATGCATGAAATTTTTGGACCCCGTGGTGAGTACCCACGAGTGTGTCGAGTATACACGAGCGTAGCACGAGTCTATAAGAGTGTTGAGGAGTATCGACGAGTCATTGCTGAATAGCAAAATTTCATCACTCGTGTTGGACTTGCGCACCGACTCGGCTATGTGTGAACCAGCCTTTAGTTCGCGTCTATTTTGAAGGCGTTTTTTTCGGTTATTTGCCTCCTGCTGGCAATATATATGATGATGACAATATGTCATGGGGGGGGTGACCCCCCTCAACCTATTATTGTATCCAAAAGCAGTCAAATCGACGGGAACATGATGGCCAGCATCCGCCGCCGCTCCGCGTAGTGTAAACAAGGCTGGCGGTACACCCGAACTCTACATTCTACCCCACTAATTTTCCAACTAGCATAACCGATGATTATCAATGATCAATCCCAGTCAGAAACGTCCATGCTTCCCTCCCATAAGTCAATGTCGGGATTACCACACTACCAAGGACTTCTTTACTTCCATGCTGATCACCCTATTTCTTCTTACTGCTTTCAGAGTTCCTACAACGCTCTTCCCCTGTTACACTTTCTCCCACACTTCTTCATCCATAGGCCTACTCACATCTTTACTCAACACACTGCCCAGATACTTAAATGAGCTGACATTCTTCATAGCCGTTCAACCTCACTTCACACTCTATGGTTGCACCCCTTTCAATGACCATAATATTGCTCTTCCTAGCATTTACCTCCAGATTCCGTTTTTCACACACTGTTCCAAACATATTTACCTGACCCTGCAACTCCCATTCACTATCGCTCATCAGAACTGTGTTGTCAGCAACAGTAGTACCGGTACTGTACTGTACTTTTGAGGCAACTTCCACTCGTTTCCTTCCCTTATCAGCGGTACACCAACATCCGCTGCTCTTCCTTGTATTTCTTTCATGACTCCATCCATATACTGTACTGGTATATATTGAACAACCATCGGGACCTCACATACACCCTTGCCTTAACCCAACATTCAGATTAAAGAACTCGCTCTGTTAATTATCCACACATACTGACACCTTTGCACCCTCATACATGCTCTTAATTGCTTTCAGCAACTTGCCATCTACTCCGTATATTTTCAGTACCGGTACCGCTACTTTCCACATACCTTCTCTATCAATTCTGTCATAGGCCTTCTCCAACTCCATAAATGCAGCATACAACTTTTGTCGCTTCTCCAGATATTTCTCCACAACACATTTCCAGGCAAAAATCTGAGCTACACATCCTCTTCCCTTCCTAAGATGACTACAGTATGCTAACTGTTTCCCCAGCAATACTGACTGAAAAGGCCCAAATATATTGCATGTCCTCTTCAGATTTATCTAAAATATGTAAAAATTACACCAAATACCACTACAGTAGCACTGAAATCAATAAAACTCACTAACAGGATAAATAAATGGAAGATATACTCCAAAAGATTAATATGTTAACCCTTTACCCAGCAATACTGACTGAAAATGCCTAAATAGATTGCATGTGCTCTTCAGATTTATACATACATACGTACATAACATTTTAAGACTGAGTGCTCCACACAGATGTGCAGTTTCAGCCTCTTTTCCTAATGGCGGCGTTCCAGGCAACCCTGTTAAGGGATGCTTTACTTGTCAAGTTTTTGGATTTGAGATCGGCACGTATAGTCCGATCCCAGGTCTTACTCGGTTCAACCCCTTGGTGCAGCTCCCTCCACAATCCGCAGACCTGCATCTTTTCACCCAATTTTGTTCATCCATTCTCTCCACATGTCCATACCATCCCAGTTTACTTGTACGCATCTCCTCGCTAATACTCTTTATACCTAAACGTCTCTTCAGCTCATCATTTGTTATTCTGTTGACATCCTTTATCTGAAATATGTAAAATTACACCAATTACCAACTACATTACCAAAAATTTTAATAAAGTACACTAACAGGATAAAGAAAATGTAAGAAATAGCCCTAAAGATGAATTTATCTAGCTATCTATTGACGGACGCCTTGATCCCCGAAGGATTGGCCACGAACGAAACACCGCTATGCACCTCTGTCCCCAGTCAGTCGACGCCCCTCCTCCCATCCAGCACCGCTTTCACGCATATACTTCTTAACTCCATCCATCCACCTCTCTCTCAGTTTATTTCTCCCTCTGTCCTTCCACCTCACTCATACACGCTCTTAGTCATTCTCTCGCTTCCCATACGTTCCACATGGCCGAACTATCTCAAGGTGTTCTTTTTCGCACTTTCCAGTACATTCACACCACACCTCTCTCTTACTTCCTCATTCGTCTGTCTATCCCTCCATGTAACTCTGCACACACTTCTCAAGTAACTCATTTCCATCCCTTTCACTCTTGGTTTGAATCTCTCCAACAACGTCCAAGCTTCGCTTCCGTAAGTCAGTGTCGGGATTACCACACTGTCATGCAATGACTTCTTCAGTTCCATGCTGACCACCCTATTTCATGTTACTGCTTTCAGCATTCCTACAACCCTCTTCCCTCTTGCACCCTCTCCCACACTTCTTCATCCATACTCCCATCTTTACTCTTTACACTGCCAAGATACTTAAATGAGCTGACAATCTCCATAGCCTGACCGTTCAACTTCACATCACACTCTGTGGCTTCACCCCTTTCGAAGACCATAACCTTGCTCTTCCCCGCATTTACCTTCAGATTCCATTTTTCGCACACTGTTCCAAAACTATTTACCAGACCCTGCAACTCCCATTCATATCATCAGCAAACAGCAGTACACAAACATCCACTGCTCTTCCTTGTATTTCTTTTATGACTCCATCCATATACTGTATATATAGAACAACCATCTGGACATCACACACCCTTGCTTTACCAAATATTCAGATCAAAGAACTCCCTCTGTTCATTCTTCACACATACTGATACCTTTGCACTCTCATACATACTCTTCACTGCTTTCAGCAACTTGCCATCTACTCCATAAATTATATTATATTCTCAGTACAGTACTTTCCACATACCTTCTCTATCAACTCTGTCATTCCACTCGTTGCCTTCCCTTATTAGTGGTACACCAAAATCCACTGCTCATCCTTGCATTTCTTTTATGACTCCATCCATATACAGTTCAGTATATATTGAACAACCACGGGGACATCACACACCCTTTTTTAACCCAAAATTCAGATCAAAGAACTCGCTCTGTTAATTCTCAACACATACTGACACCTTTGCACCCTCATACATGCTTTTCACTGCTTTCTGCAACTTGCTATCTGCTCCGTATATTCCAAGTACTTTCTACATACCGGTACCTTCTCTATCAACTCTGTCATAGGCCTTCTCCAAGTCCATGAAGGCAGCATACAACTTTTGTCCCTTCTCAAGATATTTCTCCACAACATATTTCAGGGCAAAGATCTGAGCTACACATCATATTCCCTTCCTATGATGAATACTGTATGTTAACCGTTTCCCCAGCAATACTAACTGAAAATGCCCAAATATATTGCATGTGCCCTTCTGATTTATCTAAAATATGTAAAATTATACCAAATACCAACTACATTAGCACAAAACTCAATCAATCACAGAAACAGGATAAAAACATAGAATAAATACCCCAAAAGATGAATACGTTAACCCTTTCCCCAGCAATACTTACTGAATATGAACAAATAAATTGCATGTGCTCTCCATATTTAGCTGAAATATGTGAAATTACACCAAATACTAACTAGCCCAAAAATCAATCAAGCACTTTAACAGGATAAATAAAATGGAAGAAATAGCCCAAAAATGAATTTATCTATAGCCTACCGGTATATATTGCCGGACACCTTGATCCCCGAAGGGGTGACCATGAACGAAACGCCTGCGTATTTCAAGCTCGCTCGAGTTATCACTCGATCGTCTTTGAGAGCTTTTTGGCCCGGGGTAATTACCACACCATCGCATCATAAGGAGTTTGAGGGGGTTAAATTGCTAGATACATAGAGGAAGAGGAATGCCAAGTAAAGCTAAACAAAAATATATAAGATATTTTTAACATCTATCTATCATCTATTGCCTGACGCCGTGATCCCCGAAGGGGTGGCCAAGAACGAACCGCCCCCATGCACCTCTGTCCCCAGTCAATCGACGCCCCTCCCCCTAACCAGCACCGCCTTCGTTCATGTACTTCCTCACTCCATCCTTCCACCTCTCATTCGATCTATCTCTCCCTCTCTGTCCCTCCACCTCGCTCTCATACACCCTCTTAGTCATTCTCTCGCTTTCCATACGTTCCATATGGCCGAACCATCTCAAGTTGTTCCTTTTCACACTTTCCAGCACATCTACCTCCACACCACACCTCCTTCTTACTTCCTCATTAGTCTGTCTATCCCTCCATGTAACTCCGCACGCACTCCTTAAGTCATTCATACCACTGCTCTCACTCTTGGTCTGAGTCTCTCAACCAACGTCCATGCTTCGCTTCCGTAAGTCAGTGTCGGGATTACCACACTGTCATGCAAGGACTTCTTCACTTCCATACTGACCCACCCTATTTCTTGTTACTGCTTTCAGCGTTCCTACAACCCTCTTCCCCTGTTGTACCCTATCCGCACTTCTTCATCCATAGTCCCATCTTTACTCAACACACTGCCCAGATACTTAAAAGAGTTGACGATCTCCATAGCCTGACCGTTCAGCTTCACCTCACACTCTGTGACTTCACCCCTTTCGAAGACCATAACCTTGCTCTTCCCCGCATTTACCTTCAAATTCCGTTTTTCGCACACTGTTCCAAACTCATTTACCAGACCCTGCAACTCCCATTCATTATCACTCATCATAACTGTATCATCCGCAATCTGCAGTATAGGTAGCTTTCACTCAATTCCCTCCCTTTTCAGCGATACACCAACATCCACTGCTCTTGATAGTATTTCTTTTATGACTCCATCCATATATACAGTAAACAACCACGGGGACATCACACACCCCTGTTTCAAACCAACATTCAGGTCAAAGAACTCGCTCTGCTCACTCTCCACACGTACTGCCGCCTTTACACCCTCATACATGGTCTTCACTGCTTTCAGCAACTTGCCCTCTACTCCGTATATTCTAAGTACTTTCCACAAACCTTCTCTAGCCACTCTGTCATAGGCCTTCTCCAAGTCCATAAAGGCAACATACACCTTTTGTTTCTTCTCCACAACACAATTCAGGGTAAAAATCTGATCTACACATCCTCTTCCCTTCCTAAAAACCTCCCTGCTCGTCGCCTATCCATTTCTCCGTTCTCACTCTCACTCTCTCAATCACTACCGGTACCCTACTGTATACCTTCCCTACTACGCTTAGAAGACATATTCCTCGGTGGTTACCACACACTCCTCTTTCCCTTTTGCCCTTATATAGGGGGACTATTATGCCAGTCTTCCAGTCATCGGGTGCACTCCCCTTCTCCCATGCTAGTTTGCACATTTTCCATACCCATTCTATCACTATCTCACCACCATACCTCAACATTTCCCCACACACTCCATCTGTTCCTGGTGCTTTCCCCAACTTCACTCTTTTCATGGCTCCTCCACTACTTCTCTTCTTCTCCCTCCCATACCATATCCAGCTATGTTTGCTGGCTCTTCATTCCTTACATTTAGCAACTCACTGAAGTTCTCCCTCCATCTTTCGGCTCTCTCTTGCTTCTCGGCTAGCATTCTCCCTTTCTTATCTTTCACACCCTTACTGTTTCCCTTGCTACCTTCCCTAACTTTCTTGACTTCTTCCCAGAACAGTTTCTTACTCTCCCTCCATTTTACACTCAGGTGCTCGTTTCTGTCTCTCGGAATCTTCATTCCCTCTACTACCCAACCACTTTCTATATGCTTTCTTCTTTTCTTCCACAGCTATTCTTACCTCTTCTGTCCACCATGCTGTACCTTTCACTCCCCTCCCTCTTCTCCTCACTCCACACATCTCACATGCTGCACAGATCTCATCCTTAAACACCTTGCTCATCTCCTCCACTTCCTCCATAACTTCCAGGTCGAACCCACCTAGTCGTCTTTCCACTGCTCTCCTGTACTCCTCCCTGACTTCCTCCTCCTGCAACCTCTCCATCCTCCTCACCATTCCACCCTCCTCTCGCCTCCCTCCAGCTCTCTCACCCACTTCTTTTGTATCCTAACCTTAGCTACCACTACATAATGATCAGACAGACCCCCTCCAATACCCCTATACACCCTAGCATCCATCACAGATTTCTTCATTCGTTCATCCACACATACATAATCAATCAATGACTTTCGTTCCACCACTGTCTTATCCTTCATCGTCAACATCCGTTTCCACGTGTTCCTGTGGATCATTCTGTGTCGGAAGAAGGTGTTGGCTATCCACAGCCTCCTCCCCACACATACGTCCACAAGTGCACTACCATTCCCATTCACCTATGTTGGGAACCCCACCCTCCACCACTCCCTCAACTTTCCTATCACCCACCTTACCATTCATATCCCCAATCAGAAATATTCTTTTGTCGTTCTTGTCAAACTTCGCCAGGCACGCCTCCACATTCATCCAGACACTCCTCTTTTCTTTCTTGCAAGTATATCCTCTGGCGGCGCATACTCGCATACAATCAGTACTATATTTTTAACATGAGGTTGCTTATAATAATTTGTACCTCTGCAGTTTCTCCATGGGCTAACGGAAAAAGGTCACATTCCTAAGAAGCCCCAACCAAAAAAGGCCCAAAGCTTCTGTACAGAACAAATGCCACACCATTACCCTTATTGGTGACCCTATCAAATAATCAAAACAACCACACTTCTTAACCCAATTCCCGCTGGGGACCCTCATTAGTGACGGAGACTGATTTTCCGGCTATTTTGTAGCCTGTGAGCCAGGACATCTTTTGCAAGCAGCACGGATGGGAACGTCAGCTGGAGCCCTACAGGCCCCGCCACGACACTGAGGTTTGTGTGAGAGAGAGTTCACTTATGTGCAGCGTCACACATAGCGAACAACAAGAAAAATAATTGGTAATTATTAGCGAATTTCGTCCTAGAGCCTATACGGATTTTGGTAATTTTTAGCAATTTTGCCCTTCGTTTGCAAGATCCTTACAAGAAAACCAGACGTCGTACAGAGGATGATTCAGGAGTAAATTTGAAAAGCTATTACCGTACTTTCAACGAATTACATAATTGTATTACGCTCTGGGCTTTTGCTTATGCATGAAAAGGAGCAGGGAATGACGCAATTTCGGGCAATTATGCCTACCGTACAGGAGTCCTTGGAGCGGCTTCGGTCGTCGCCGTGGCGGGGGGCACCGCCAAATTTTTCCCAACACCTCACCACCACACACACCCACATCACACAGTTTTTCCTACACCGAGAAATGACTCTCCGGACTGTCATTCTCGAAGACTTCTTCTAACCGGAGACATTCGAGATGCAACCCAGTACCCACCTACACATACATATGTCCAACGTGCTCAAAACCCATGTGCTTCGAGTCGCCACACTAATGGTTTAGTTGCTCGGTCCAATTCATGCAGGAACTGGACCCACTTCACCTGCACAACACTTGCCTCCAAGAACACTACACGAACACCTGGACCTGTTCCTCATGCCCCTCCCTCTCCCAGTCAAATCCCTCGCCTAAAACCCGTCCACCTCTCCTCCCCAACCCACCTAACCTTCCCATATCATCCACTCCCCCCCCTAAAACCTGTCCACCTCTCCTCCCTAACCCACCTAACCTTCCCATACCATCCACATCCTCAACTCAACATACCACACCCCATCCTAATCCATTCCAACCCCCATCTGCTCCCCAATCCCCACCCCCACCTCACCCATCCCATCCCCCAGCCCCTCCCTCACCCCCACCCCCTCCCTCACCCCCACCCCATCCTCGTGCAGCAGCACCCAACATACATCGTGCACATAACATTAACATTCTCCAATTGAACATAGATGGCATCAACACAAAGAAACTCTCACACTTCATCAAACAACACAACATACACATTGCCATCTTACAAGAAACAAAACTCCGCACAACACAAAAAACACCCACATTTCATGATTTCACCACCATCAGACAAGACCGGGCTGTCGGCGGAGGCGGTGGACTCATCACCCTGGTACACAAAGAAATATCATACATAGTTACCAGTGTACAAACCAAATCCCTCCTCCCCCCAAATGATAACACAACAGAAATACAATCAATTAAAATACGCACTGGCAACAACTCCAACATAACCATCATAAACACATACATCCCCTACAGTACCAAATGAATACAGACCACACTTACAACACATCACAAACACCCCACACATCATCCTGGGTGGTGACTTCAACGCCAAGACGTCGGCCTGGTTTGTCGACAACCCCGACACAGACAGAGGGCTGGTACTACAAAACCAAACTGTTAACCTCATCATCCTTAACGACATCCATCAACATACCCATATTCCTCACCAAGCCCTCTATAACCCATCATCTCCAGACATCACCTTTTGCTCCCCAGAACTCGCCCCCACAACATCCTGGAGGGTGGTCAGAACCTTAGGCTCTGACCACCTCCCGATCATTATCACCACCAAAACCAGACTCACCCCAGCTAACCACAAACACACATACACCAATTATAAAAGACCTAACTGGGAAGCATTCACAAATGAGACAGAACAACACTTCACAACTCTAAACAGTACACCCATCACTAACATCAACAATGCTGTACACATACTCAATAAAACTATCCAAAACACTGACAAGAAACACATTCCAAGAGGTAACAGAAAAAGACACAACCCCAACTTCACACCAGAAATTCAAAACCTCATCAGACAACGCAACATACTGAAACACTCCCCAGCACCCCACACACAAGACATCACACAACAAATCCAAGCACTCAACACCCAAACTAACAACAAAATACAAGAACAACAAAAACTAAATTGGAATAACTTCCTACAAACACTTGATCACAAAACAAACCCCAAAAAACTCTACAAAACACTAAACAGCATCACACTTTCCAACAGCAACACAACACAATCACATGCTGCAATCACAACAACAGACTCTACTCCTTCATGTAAACAACAAGCAAACACTCTCATCAATCACTTCTCACATGTCAGTCACCTAAAACCTCACAAAGACGACCGACGTGTCATCCGACGTAAGAGACAATTCCCCACAGACCCTGACTATACACCCTTCACCAATCACCAGACAAAGCATATCATCAACAATCTCAAGCACTCACCCGCTTGTGGCCTAGACAACATAAGCAACATACACCTCAGACACCTGGGACCACAAGGCATACAAGCACTCACTAACATATCAAACTACAGTTATTCACACAACACAATACCAGACATTTGGAAGCATGGTCTCATCACCACATTCCCCAAACCCAACAAAGACCCCACGCTACCCTCCTCGCACCGCCCCATCACACTCCTTTGCTCCCCCTCCAAAGTCATGGAACGCCTAGTGTTACAACTAATTACACCCGACCTACCCCTAGCTCCAACACAACATGGCTTTAGGCCACTGCACTCCACAAACACTCTTCTCACAGACCTTACACAAAGAGCTTTTGACGGCATCAACTCAGCTAGACCACCACACAGATCACTATTAGCCACACTCGACATTAGTAAAGCCTTCGATGCCATCCCCCGCCACAACCTAACAAACAAAATCTACAACACAAACATGCACAACAACACAAAAAGGTGGCTGGCCAACTTCCTAGCAGGCAGATGTGCACACGTATCTTTTGCCGGTCAGTCATCTAAAATCAGAAACTTTCCAAACGGAGTCCCACAAGGATCCGTCCTATCGCCCGCACTCTTCAATCTGTACATGCACGATATAACTACACCCAATACGCCCCAAATAAACTTAGCCTCCTATGCAGATGACATAACACTCACATGCACACACCATGACCCAAAAAGAGCAACAGATCTCCTTCAACCCTATCTCAACACACTACATGGCTGGTGCACTACAAACAGACTTAATCTACCCCCAGCCAAATCCACCGCAACCCTGCTCACAAGCTGGACAGGAGAACACAAATACATCCCTCAACTCACCATAAACAACACACCCCTAACACATACACACACACAAAATCCTAGGAGTAACATATGATACTCATATGACATTCAAACAGCACACCACAAACATTAAAAAGAAATGACACCCAGACTTAACGCCCTCAGGTCACTTGCTCACACAAAATTTGGACACAACAAAGAAACTACCACCACAGTATATAAACAATACATAAGATCAGTGATCATGAGAGGCACTCAATTCCTGGCAGTAGCCTCCACGAACCAAGACCACCCACTAAACTACATGGCAACACACCCACAGACACCAAGAAATATCAAAACAACACCCAGCACACGGTATCACACACAATTACTGTCCTCTCTCCCACCCCGAACCACCTTCCAGAAGCACATCCATACTCATATCTCTCGCCGATCCATCCACTCACTCACAGACAACACGCAGCTGCAAGCACGACCTCCCGAAATCCATCCTTCCGAATCCTCCCTTCCTCGCGAGGACAGAGTCCACCTGGCCAGGCTGAGATGCGGACACCATCCAGCTCTCCTGAGCTATCAGAAGAGACTGGATGACTCCGTTGTCGATGCCTGCCCGGGATGTAACACAGCACCCCATACCATTAAACACATCATAGAAGACTGCATTTCACACAACCACTTACGCCAACAACACAATCTACACTCAATGAGAGCTCTGTGGGAAAGCCCGATCGTGGCCATGGCCTTCCTCAGGG
>CM064552.1:47340953-47379687 GCA_032716605.1 Paralithodes platypus | reverse complement strand
GTATGTATGTATGTGTACATGAATATGACAAACTATAAAAAATACTATAGAAAATGATGTCACTGGGAAGTAAATGTAGTGTGTGTGATGGAATTACAGCGAAAGTTCTTAAAGAAACACTTATTAGTAAATGAGGTAGTAGCATATCTTATTAATATGTCACTCAAACAAGGTATTTTTTCCACAAAAGAATCATAAATTGCCCCTGTAGTTCCTCTGTATTAAAGGTGGTAATTTTTTTGTTAGGTTATTTAAGTTTGGTAGCTTGTAAATTGTAAAGGAACATATAACAATAACATTATTATTATAATTAATAACAATTACCATACTGCTGTCCACTGTCACCACTATCAACTGTTTCACATCCTGTAAATTAAATCTCAGCCCAACCCCAGCAACAAATATACTCGTTTACCGGTACTGAAATATTATATATTGGTATTGAATAATTGTCTATCGGTACTGAATCATTATATGTCGGTTTTGAATCATTATATACTGGCATTGAATAATTATATACTTGTAATTTAACCATTATATAACGGTATTGTCAGTTCACTTAATTTTCATTGTAACGTCTCAACCTCGGGTCGGTAGGCATCATTGCTTCCTTTAAGGATCAACATAAAATGGAAATGAGAGAGAGAGAGAGAGATTGCGAGGTAGTGGCAGTGAAAAAGAGATTGTGGGGTAAAGAGAATAGAGTGGTGTAGAGATGGAGAGGTGGGTCGTGGCAGGTTTGCAGAGTGAGGTAGAGGGATAAAGAGATTGTCAGCAAGGGGAGGAATACTCTCCACGAACTAACTCACTCACTCTCGCTCTCTCTCTATCTCTATCTATCTTTCATTTCCTTGTACTGTATATTGTATATCTATCTGTAGTTATCTCTTTGTGTATCTTATCAATTATATCTGTAGTTATCTCTTTGTGTATCTTATCAATGATATCTGTAGTTATCTCTTTGTGTATCTTATCAATGATATCTGTAGTTATCTCTTTGTGTATCTTATCAATGATATCTGTAGTTATCTCTTTGTGTATCTTATCAATGATATCTGTAGTTATCTCTTTGTGTATCTTATCAATGATATATGTAGTTATCTCTTTGTGTATCTTATCAATGATATCTGTAGTTATCTCTTTGTGTATCTTATCAATGATATCTGTAGTTATATCTTTGTGTATCTTATCAATGATATCTGTAGTTATCTCTTTGTGTATCTTATCAATGATATCTGTAGTTATCTCTTTGTGTATCTTAGCAATGATATCTGTAGTTATATCTTTGTGTATCTTATCAATGATATCTGTAGTTATCTCTTTGTGTATCTTATCAATGATATCTGTAGTTATATCTTTGTGTATCTTATCAATGATATCTGTAATTATCTCTTTGTGTATCTTATCAATGATAACTGTAGTTATCTCTTTGTGTATCTTATCAATCTCTATATATATTTCTTCCACCATTCCTTCAAATCAACTTGTTTCCTATCCCAGTATCATATTTATTAACATATCTCATCCCTACGTTTACCAATATCCGTTCATTATTTATTAACATCTCTCATCTCTACGTTTACCAATATCCGTTCATTATTTATTAACATCTCTCATCTCTACGTTTACCAATATCCGTTTATTATTTACTAAAATCTCTGATCCCTACGTTTACCAATATCCGTTGAAGTATCTATCACATTTTCCCATTTCATAGATCTGCCTCACAGTCTGAACAAGTCGCAGTAAGTAACAGAGAATACATTGGCAGAGGACACTGGTGAGCTTAGTTTGTGTTTGTTATCGCTAATTAGGTATGTTAACCCACTTAGCACTTTTGCACGCCATATTAATCACACTAACAACCCATTGGATCACAGTCGCCCCTCTCTATTCTCCCACCCACCGCCTTTTTAAGTACCTACCTTTCTGTTAGTTCCCTACTGTTTATATTATGGTCGTCTCTCTCACTCCTAGCTCGCCCTCTATTCTCCTTTTCCTGTTTATCTCTCTCTCTCCTTTCACCTAGCTCCCTTGCTTCCCTCCTCTGCGCATAAAAATCCTCCCTGCAGCTCCTCTTCCCATCTCTCTAAATATCTCCATTCTATTCCTAAGCTCCTCTCTGTCTCCCTATACTTCCTTCGTTTCTCTTCCCTCTTAGCCCTCTCCTCCACATTTTCTCTCTTGTTCTAGATAACTCCTCTCTATCTCCTCCCTCTCCCTAGATATCACCCTCTCTCTCCCAATCTGCTTCACCCTTCTCTTGATATATCCCCTCATGTACCCAACTCCTCTGTCTCCCGCCCATCATTCTCCTTGTCTAGATACTCACCTCCCTTCTCTAGATTATGTTTCATTGTCCCCTGTCTCCCCTCTTCTATAAGTTCCTTCCCTATCCCAAATCTGCCGTATCTGCCTCCCCCAATAATTCACCCCCCCCCCCCCCCACCCCAGCATGACCGTGCCGCTGTCAGGAAGGGTACTTTATCAACACCGGCATGTCAAACACATCAACCCAAAACATACCGAGCCTGAATAAATACTGGTGCTAACTATCATATTATAGCAATACACATGCTTCCACGCTAACTACCTAAATTCGAACATATGTTCTAAGTGTATTTAAAATGTACGTATGGTTTACAAGCACCGTTCTTATAATTCTAATATATAATTGGAGCTTTCCCGTGTTCCAACTATGCACGGAAGCTTTACACTCTAAGATCACATTTACGCACACACATTTTCATACAATATAGCTATAATACAAACTATGTATTTAAACAAGCTCACTGCTCACTTTTCACCATTACCATACAAAGGAAATTGCAAGGCCAGGACGTATTGTAAAAATGTGTATGTACTAGCGTAAATGTATGAGTTTTCATACATACGCCGGGGTATGTTTGTATGTATGTATGTATAATATACAGTATATATACATACACATCCTTAGTCTATACAATTACACACACGTACAAATATGCAGCCCGCACAACTACACTTACTCTTACACTCACACTACTTTCAAATATACTATACAGTATGTACCGTTGTGTGTGTGTGTGTGTGTGTGTGTGTGTGTGTGTGTGTAATATATATCTATATATCTCTATATTTTTGTTTTCTCAACCTCGGGACTGTAGGCTGTTCAGTAGCCTGTAACTCTTACGAGGCCCCGAGATTATCGATTGAGGCTTCGAGATGTTGGGTGCTTTATATGTGTCACACTAGATGGTCTCATTGGGTTTCAAGGTGTTGGTTGCTTCCATTCAGCCACACTAGATGACGACACCTTATTTATACACGTCACTTGATTTGGAGAGAGCAGCTATACAGTCGTTCTCAGCGTCTTCGTATATGGTCGGGCATCTTCTATGCTTTTAATTGGTGACAATGTAGGGGGTATTTTCTTTACGTATTGGTGTAGCCAGGATACTTGTAGAACAGCAGGAATGATCAGATCACCTCGGGAAAAAAAACTTGACGTTTGGCGTGGACTCGTCTGAGGTCCTTTTGGTCTGAAGTCCATGACGCTATCCACTGTGCTATCGCCTCCCCTCGGTCGTATTACATACATACACACACACACACACAATCAACAGTGCATATTATAGTCAAGTTGAAGGCAGTGCGAGTGTAAAAGCCCCTTTCCCACCAACAAGAATAAAGCGGCGACTTGCCACGAACCTCGAAGCGTGATGAATCGTGAATTTGTTTTTTATCCCGATTTCGCTGTCACGCGGAGTCACTACGGTGTAGTTTTGGAATGACACAGTACACCACAAACGCACCTTACGGTGCAGCACCTTCGGAGCCTTGCAAACCTTGTGGATTTTGACGGATAACGACCTCAGCGAACAGTGCAACCTAAGGATCAATTCAGAAGAGCTTGGAATTGCACGAACCAAACCCATACATGGTATCCACACAATCCCACTATTTGTATAGAATACCCACGAATTGCTTTCAATCACTATAAAAAGACGGCCAAATTCATCGATTTACAGAATTATAACTTTGGCTGTGACCAGACAATATCTACGTGTGCTAGTGTAAAATGAATGTGATTACCGCAGCCAGATAGAATGCGGCAAGCTGTCAGAGAGAGAGAGGAGAGAAGAGAGAGAGAGAGAGGAGAGAGAGAGAGAGAGAGAGAGACAGAGAGAGAGAGAGAAGAGAGAGAGAGAGAGAGATGAGAGAGGAGAGAGAGAGAGGAGAGAGAGAAAGAGAGAGAAAAGAGCGAGATGAGATCAAGAGCGAGCAGGAGATAATGATCTGACCAAAGTTGTGCCGGAATAAGCCCCCAGGACAGGTGATCACTCAACAGATCACCTGGGCTTCAACCTGTTAATTTAACCCTTTGAGGATCATGACAAGTTTTGACAGTTTATTCTGGCTATCATTAGACAAGTAAATTCCCATCCATTCATACGCAGACGACTCAACCTTCCACTACTCCATTAGTTTTTCAGAACGCCCCAGCCAGCAATCCCTCAACGACAAACGTAATGAAGCCATAGAACTCTTAAATTATGAGCTAAATACTATCTCCAATTGGGGCAGAGAAAACCTTGTTACCTTTAATGCTTCCAAAACCCAATTTCTCCATCTATCTACCCGTAAGGAACTCCCAGCAGACTATCCCTTATTCTTCAACAATACAAAAATCAATCCTTCTCATTTCTCAATATTCTTGGTGTCGTCCTTTTCTTCTGCTCTCAGTTGGAAGGACCATATTACCAGTCTGCTAAGGCAGCCTCCCAGAAGCTGGGTGTGCTCAAACCGCCTTAGGGGGTTCTTTTCCATGCACAGCTTCTTGCTCTGTACAGGGGCATAGTGCGTCCTTGTATTGAGTTTTGTTCACATGTGTGGGGAGGTTCCTCTCACACCACTCTCCTAGACAAAGTTGAAAGGAAGGCCTTTCGTATCATTAACTCCCGTCCACTCACCAACTCTCTGCAATCTCTCTCTCGCCGCCGCAATGTTGCATCTCTCTCGCTATTCTATCGCTACTATAATAATCAGTGTTCCGCAGAGCTTTCCCAGTGTATCCACCTCCTTACGTAGGGCACGTGGTACCCGTCTTGCAACTCAATCCCACCCCTACTCTGTGCAACTCTCCAACCCAAGAGTGAAACGTTACTCTCAAACTTTCTTCTACTCAACAGCTGAGCTCTGGAACTCTCTCCCAGAATTAGTCTTTCCCTCTTCCTATGACTAAAATTGCTTCAAAGTCAGTGTGTCCAGGCATTTTGGCTCGAACGTCCCTTGATTTTGGCCCGGTCACTCTTTCAACTATGGGGGAGGCACTCGCTATAGGCCTTTTGTCTCCCTCAATCACATAAAAAAAAAAAAAAAAAAAAAAAAAAATTAAGATTAGGAAGGATATATGGAAGTCAGAGGGTAAATTGAGACACTATTTACCCATTTGATGCCCACAGATCCTTCTAAAAGTTGTATAAAGTTGTCTAACCATGGCCAGAAGAAACTGTCAATATGCGACATAATCCTCAAGGGGATAACCCATTCAGTACCGGAGGCGGCCTAACTCAGTTTTGGGGACACCTGTGAGTACTAATGTTAAAACCACATTACATCAAACTGATAACCAACGATACCCTTGATATTTTCATAAGTACAAAAATCTAATAACACATATCAACAGACGATTTAATGTCATTCTTGCTATTATTAAGCGACTTTAATAAAGTCAGGGAATACATCTTGGACGTATGACGTTGGGGTAGAAATAATACCTCGTTGTTTGTTTACAGAAATGTATTAAATTATGAGATCCTCATTAAGTTAAATTAGATCGTCTGAAGGTAGCAGTGTACAGCGAAATAAATATAAGTTTGTAAATTTTAATTATTGTGTCCATAATAAATCCATCTAATACAAGGGTACAAAGATAAATCACGGTCAATGTACCCAATAATCTTATATACCTTTGTATACCCTTGATTGTTCAGTGTATAGTATTATCAGTTTGACGATACGATCGATCCGTAAATACGAAACTATGTAAAATAGCCGAGTGCATTCCACAGTAACATTTTAAATACGGTATTGTACAGTTACTGTAGATATTTCAATGGCCCTTGACAGCCAGAATTGTTGTCTCAGACGATAATACGCAATATTAGTTAGCGCCACATTGTATCGGAAGAACATTAAAAAAAACAAAAAAAAAAACATACCGGGGCTGTAGAAGTCAATTACAAATATTACCCTTCATCATGGAGGAGTTTTGAAGTTGGAAGGCAATAATTTTACAAAGTCAAATTGAGCCATGTTATTTTTTTTATTTTTTTTTTCTCCGCCAGACGCCGTAATTCTGGACCCTTTGATCAGCAGCCGATGTTCTACTGACTGAGGGGATTCCATCCTACGAGGACAGGTCGAAGAGTTCTGCGACAGAGTCCCAAATCAACGAAAAAGATTTTGCATCCCAGGAGCTGGACTGGACGACATTGTGGAAGCCTTCGAAGATACCACAAAGGATGCAAATGAAAATACCCTTTTTGTCATCCATGCTGGTTCAAATGACGTCATGCGCACCAGATCCGAAGAGTTGATGGAGAAATATCGCAAGATGATCCAGCACTACAAATACAAGTCAAGGAATATCATCATCTCAGGCATTCTCCCCAAGATCGACGCACCTGACAAATTCTACGACAAGGCCTTCAGCACAAAATAGCCGACTAAAACATTTGTGTCTGAGGGAAGAAGTTGAATTCATCAACCTCTGGGACAACTTCTACAACCAGCCTACTCTGTTCCGCAAGGATGGCACTCATCTAAACCCTGTGGGTTCAGCACGCATGGGTCGTCTCCTACACGAAGCAGTCCGCAGCCATGGATCAAAAAACGCCATCCGAGAAGAAGCAGCAGTGACATAAATCATCCAACGCCAAGAAAAAAACAGAGGCAACCGAGGACCACCAGCGATAAGGACCGGAGACAGCGAGGACCGAGGACAGCCATGAACATAAATGTAGATCCGACAAGAACCAAAAAATATTATTAAAGCGCGTTCCGTGAGTTCTAAAATAACAAATTTAAAGGTTTTCTATGCAAACGCTCGTAGCATACGCAATAAATTTTCAGATTTAGAGGAGCTAGTGTTTACAGAAAATTATGATGTGATTGGCATAACAGAATCTTGGCTCAATAAAGAAGATAGAGACTTTTTAGCAGAGTATTCACTTCCCGGTTATGTAATGTTTGAGAAAAGCCGAATAAATCGAAATGGAGGTGGCGTTTTACTTATATCAAAGAAAGTCTTAACCCTACCCTCTTGTCAAAAACCTCAAATTGTAAACGTCGACGCATCTTTTGTGCTAATAAAGAATAATAAAGGTACCAAAATAATACTTGCATTAATATACAGACCTCCAGCTCAATCAGTGCAAAACTGACCGTCAAATTTACGAACAAATTCCAGATGTAAGTAACTCACAAGATACCGTCATTTTGGTGGACTTTAATTTACCTGTGACCAAGTGGGGCGATACTCTTACTTCACACTACGGACATGACTTGTATACGAACTTGCAAGAGAGTTCGCTTTATCAATTTGTTGGAACGCCGACACCGTGGTAATAACGTTCTTGACATTGTACTTGCAACAAAAGAAGAATTAATAGAGAATTTGAATGTTGGTGATGAATTCAGTAACAGCGACCATCATACGATAACTTTCACTTTAAAGTTTACTAGTAACGACCCAAATAGTAGCATCGAAAAAGTCCCTAATTTCAAGAAAGCAAACTTCCATAAACTTAGAGCTATGTTTAAAGAAACTGACTGGAGCTTTTTAATTCACAATAACGACATAAATACATCTTGGAAGTTATTCGAAGCCACTTACCTAAAAGCAGTGCAAGACTGCATACCATCGAAAACTCGGCGTCCAGGCCATAATAATAAGCCCAAATGGTGGAATAAAGATATTTCAAACTGCCTGCTTGCTAAAAAATTTGCTAATGATAGATTAAAATCCTCACAAAATGACGAAGAACGGCTGAAATTTGTAGAGCTACGACGCAAAGCCAAAAAGTTAATTAAGCAAAGTAAAAAGACCTTAGAGTACATATTGCGAATCAAAGAAGAAACAAACCCGAAAGAATTCTATAGTTATATCAGAAAGAAAAAAGTAGTTACTTCAACTGTTGGACCGTTAGTCGATGAAAATGGAGAATACACCAAAGACGAAGAACAAATGAGTAATGCCCTCAATACCTTCTTTGCATCAGTTTTTACAACAGAAGACCTCAGTGATATCCCTACACCATCGCCGATTCAGATTGATAATTCAGATGTTTTAAGCAATATCACCGTTACAGAGAGAGAAGTATTGAATTGTTTAGATAAACTCAAGGTAAATAAAACGCCTGGACCTGATACAATCTCGCCTAGAGTTCTAAAGGAAGCTAAGGATGAGCTCTCTAAACCACTGACATTACTATTCAATAAATCCTTGCAGTCTGGAACTATGCCCGATCAGTGGAAGCTAGCCAACGTAACACCGATATTCAAAAAAGGCAGCAAATCCCTATCCAGTAACTATCGTCCAATTAGCTTAACCTCAGTTGTATGTAAAATGCTAGAAACGGTCATACGAGACAGACTCGTAAATCACTTAGAGGAAAATAACATACTTAAAGATACTCAACACGGCTTTCGTAAAAAACGTTCCTGTTTAACAAACCTCTTAGACTTCTTCCACGATATCCTCAACCTCTACGATGAGAGTAAAGCTGTAGATATTATATACCTTGATTTTCAAAAGGCCTTTGACAAAGTTCCCCACAAACGTTTACTGCTAAAACTAAAAGCGCATGGAATACAAGACGGTGTGTTGAAATGGATAGAAAATTGGCTCAGCGACAGAAAGCAAAGAGTAGTCATAAACGGTAAGGCATCAAAATGGACCAATGTAAGTAGCGGGGTACCCCAGGGATCGGTACTAGGACCAATTCTCTTTCTAATTTACATCAACGACATAGATGAGGGTCTCACCTGTACAATCTCAAAATTTGCTGACGATACAAAAATTGCAAATAGCGTACTCTCAAAGAACAAGTTGACGATATGCAACACAATCTAGATAAATTGTCATGTTGGGCCCAAATTTGGCAAATGAGTTTCAATGCGGATAAATGTAAAGTACTACATATCGGATACCTAAATGAGAAAGCAAACTATTCGATGAATGGCACTCAGCTTAAGAATGTAAACAGAGAAACCGATCTGGGAGTAACAATATCGAGTAACCTAAAACCGAGTCAACAATGTTCAGAAGTTGTTAAGAAGGCAAACAAAATAATTGGCTTTATAGGCAGGTCATTTGAGCATAAATCCAAAGAAGTTATCCTAACCCTTTACAATTCCTTAGTCCGCCCTCTTCTGGAATACTGCGTTCAATCCTGGTGCCCTTATTACCAAAAAGATATAAACAAGCTAGAACGAGTTCAACGTAGAGTTACCAAAATGATACCTAGCCTAAAGAACAAACCATACGAAGAGCGTCTTAGAGAATTAAATCTATTTCCTTTAACCCAGCGCAGATTAAGAGGCGACTTAATTCAAGTGTTCAAAATCATCAAAGGCATCGACAATATGAACTGTAGTAAGTACTTCACTATCGACCAATCTAATTACACGCGGGGAAACGGTTGCAAAATTATTGGTAAATCTTTTAACTCGCACGAATCTAAGAATTTCTTCTTCAATCGAGTTGTCAACTTGTGGAATGGGCTTCCCCGAAACGTTATAGACTGCATCACCGTTGATTCATTTAAACTCCGCCTAGACAAATATCTCGCATCAAACCCGCGACTGACTGCGTTTGTAAATGAAGAACTTTATTTTATCCCCCCCTCAGTTACTAACCCATCTGTCCCCTACTAACTTCCTAATCCTGCCACGGACATTAGTTCCAGGGCAGTAATTCCCTTTCCAATGTTCCCTTACCCACTCTAAACCACTGTTTGGACACTTGATCCTCAGTGTTTTGGAGGACAAGCAACCTAGAAGGGTCACTGGATCTGTTGTTGCTTGATTTCCTTTGTACTCCTTTGTACTATGGCACGGCTTACGAGCGAATGGTTAAAAAAAAAAAAAAAAAAAAAAAAAACCGGTATACTGTATATATACCGGTATATATATATATATATTTTTTTTTTTTAACCATTCGCTCGTGACATAGTCAGTAGACCATCGGCTGCTGATATATATATATATATATATATATATATATATATATATATATATATATATACTGCATATACATGTATATACAGTATATATACATATATAAGTCCCAGCAGGGTAACCTGGCTGAGAAGCATCCCCCCGCCCCCCCATTTCCTCACAAAGGCTCCAGGCAACCCAAACGCATGATTGGCTGGGGGGTGGGGGGGTGGGGGGGCGCCTCAAGTGTACCGGTTACAGATACATTATTTTCATATTCTTAGATTTCAGTTACAAAGTGTAATTACCAACATTTTAACAAAGTATTTATAAACAATGGTACCAAAACTCGGGGACGTAAGAAATAATACATTCAATGTCATTAACGTTGATTGACCAGGAATAGATTATACAATATATCTTTATCAGCAATGAGTCTGTTACAGGATTTGTTCATCATATTAGCCAATAGGAGCTTTGAAGTTACCACAGGCTTATCTTGTAGAAATTATAAACGCTGTCTTGTGTGACCACTCTTTTGATATTTTGTTTTAACAAACAATATCTACACAACAGCTATATACATTGTTTTGTATAATAGTCAATTACTATAATAGGGAGTAGAGGCTAGAGGCTAGGAGTATTTTTCAAGTTGCAATACAAATAAACATTTATGAATAATAATGATTATACGACAAATTACGCACAATAAAAGTGTATTCACCTTGTATTATATATGGTATTTCAATTATTTTCTAAAGAATGATCCAGTTCAAAAGACGTATTACGTAGATACATGCGTCGAGAAAAAATTACGCTCATATTGTTGTAGGTATATTATTTTCTGATATATCGACTTATAATACACCATACTCTGATAGTGCATGACGTGATAATTCAAGTGATAGCCTATTTTATAAGGCAGTAATATACCCATAAGAGCTTTTTATATATGATTGGCCCCTTCATCAAATTTCATTCAATCAAGTCTGTTAATAGTGTAGTTCTGCAGCCGCTTAGGATAAATTTATCAATTAAATCCCTTTTAATATGAAATTCCTGGAAGGATTACTCTGGAAATTTAAGTGATCCCTAGAGATAACACATTAACTAAGAATGTGCGTTTACATTTTAACACCAGTAATATGCAACTAGCCCTCTAATCAGTTTGAGAAATGCTCCTCAAAGAATTATCTACTTGCCCCTTGACTCCTGAGTTTCGCGACTTCAAACTTCTGGGTGAAAAATCCGCGAACACAAATGTAACCTGGGGCTGCGACTCTGGCATTTGCGCTCCCAAGACGCTGCCCTCAGGCGTGTCACCATCCTTTCCTTACATTAAACTTAATAAGTTGGTTACATTCTCGGCTGGATTGTTTCGTCTTCCCTCCCTCCCTTCCCAACCTCACCTCAACTCGCATCACTTGGCCTCTCCTCTCTTCACCTTGCTTTGATTCCAGCCCGGATTGGTCTTCTCCCTTCTCCCCTCGCCACCCTACCTCACTTTACACCTTCTTTCCTCTCCCTCCCTCACCCCTCTTCTCAATTCTTCTTCCCATCCATTCCCCTTCCTCCGTCTTTCCTCTAATCCTCCCCGTCTCCTCTCACTGCCTCTTCTTAACACACACACACACACACACACGGGTTAGCCGAGTGGTCTAAAGCGCTGTACGCTAACCGTGAGGTAGAGGGTTCGAATCTCACAGAATCATAAAGTTTGTTTTCAGCTATCCCGATGAAAATGATTGTATCGTGGTCCCTTCCTAGCCAAGCTGCTACCTGTGTTAGCCTATACGTACTTATCAGTGCATCTGCGTATGTAGTATGGTAGAACGCGGCACATCACGGTCGCATGTGACCTCGTAGTTAAGGTTGAATAAACATTGCACTGTAATTAGGTTAAGAAAAACTGTAGATTTTCAGCCTCACGGCTGCAAGTGAATTATATATATATATATATATATATATATATATATATAGAGAGAGAGAGAGATTAAGCGTGAAATTAATTAGGGAAAACCCACAATTTGCGACAATTGTTTTGATGTCACAATGCAGACCATCCAGACTGGAAATTACGGATATGCAAGACAGATCTGAATACAGATAAGACGCGGTTAATTTCCATCAGAAATAGAGACTCAAGCGGGTAATCCGGAACCTCCCCGCCCCCTCTTGCACCTCCGCCCACATCTGCATCAAATTCCATACCTCCTCCCCATCAACCCACATCGTCTCCCTACAACAAACAACCACCACCTGTCCCACACCAACCTCCCTCACTCCAAATTCCCCACACACATTTGGCGCCCACTGACTGCCTCACCTCCTCCATTCATCAGCTCTGTCAACCTCCCTCAGCATTAGGCCCCACTGATTCTACCTCTCCCAAAAATCTATTCACATCGAAACCCTCCACATTACTGCCATCTATGGCCATTGACCACTCTTCATACGTAGACCAAATTCATTCCCAAGAGGTAAGTATGAGGCAACAAGATGAAGTGGACAATAATCCTGATAAAACAGGCTCCCCGAACTCCACCCCAAACCAAATCCGTTCCATACCGTCCCCCTCCTTACTTACCAGTGTCACCTGCCCACGCTTTTCACATTTCCGCCATTCTTCTTAATTTTTGCTTCCCATCTTTTCCTCCCTTTCACTTTTACCATATATTTTAATAATTTTACATTTTATCCCTTATTCCCTCTAAGATAACAGATTGTCCTGTAGAGAGCATCACTACTATTTTAAGCAGAGACCCACAAAGGTTCACTAAGCTGAAGGACTTAATACTAGAACAGATACCACTAGAACACATGCAATATTTAGGTCTAACGTACTTGAATTACAACTTAGAATACATACGGAGTGCAACTAAAGGTTTAAAGTACATTTCAACAAAGACTAAGAACTCGTGAAAGTTAATAAGATCCCGTATAAGTTATTAAAGGACAACATAGATATAATAGTGATGCAGTTAGGTAGAAGAATTGTGCATTTGTTGATGAAAGTATAAAAGTTGGCACACACTTATCATAAAGTCAATATCATTACAAATAGATGGGGAGGTATCATAGGTTTAGCCTATGTCGGCTTCAGCAGCCCCTTTTCAATTAATTTCCATTAGAGTTCTGAAACACTTATTTTTTCCCCCAAACTGTATACCGTGGTAATCTCAAATGACTCGTTTGGACAAGGGAAACAACTTATATTCAGAAAATGTTTGGCTAATGTTGACCGTTTGACTTGTACTGGTTCCTGTAATTCAACAAGTTAGGGACAATTTGCAACATTTCTTATACATTTGTGACATGATTAATTACAGGAGACTGTACCAGTCAAACGGTCAACATTAGCCAAACATTGTCTGAATATAGGTTGTTTAGCTTGTCCAGACGAAGTCATTTGAGACTAGTTTGATATCTCTATCACGGTATACACTATACAGTTTGGGGGAAAAAATCAGTGTTTCAGAACTCTAGTAGAAATTAATTGAAAAGAGGCTGCTGAAGCCAACATAGGCTAAATATAATGAAAACGTTTAGTGTATATAGTGTACAGTATATAAGTGAATGGATATCAGAGAGAGACGAGGGAGGGGGGGGGGGGGGGGGGGCAGAGATCAAATTAAAACGGTTAGTGCATATAAGTGAATGGATATCAGTTGGACAAACAAAGCATAATGAAAAGAAAGGGAGGAAGATGGAAGTAATGATACTGGGAGGCGGGAGACCAGAAATTGACACTTTTAGTGTTAGGACGACAGCCTTCATTCCCACAGACCCTTTCTAAACTGAGTCAAATCGTCTAATAGTAGCGGGAATACGCCCGAATGCGTCATGGTACCGGTATACTGAAAGGGCTTGCACTTTCGATCAGATGACGCCAAATTATGTTATACTAACTACCTCCAGATTGATTTATTGAACTTGGTAAGGACCTGTCAGGGTTACGTTAATTTTGATAATCTGTAAAATCCATGTGGGTTGAATCTAAAGGTGCCCTAAACAAAACTAAAAAAATTGGCCATCAACGTATTCTTAGAGATCACTATATTTCATCAACCAAAATAACGAATTAACGATATAACAAAAATATAAAGTTAATTTCGAAGTAGTTAGCAAAAAATATTTGACTAACACAAATTTTGACCATGTGTACTTCCTGGGTAACGAAATTCGATTTAATAATAATTGTTATGGGTTTCTAGTTTTACATCCATGTACAGTTAACTCGCTTAATCCGCAGTCTCATAAATTGTAGTTATGCAAATGTATTATATACTTGAGATTGCTGTAAGAAACTGTATCGCTTATCGCTATTGATTCATCCTTTTTCCATTTTGTATATTGCAAATTTAGATTATACATTAACTGCTAAGCTTCAAATAAGCCTAAATAATATTCTGAGACTGCGGATTAAACAAGTTGACTGTACATGTACGTTTGCTATGGATGTTATTCTGGTTTTACCATTAAAAAGAGTAATGTGAATTTGGTCAACTATACAGATACGGAGTAAAATATTACTTTATGTTAAATATTAATAATATATGTTTGTGGTTAAAAATCGTTTTATGTCACTCTAGATTTTAATACCCAATAATTTTATAAAGAGGTGCTTAAACCGTGTAATCATTGTTTTATTATCACACACATATTTTACTCCAAATCACTTCAAAACAACGACATAATTTATTTAAATAACAAATTCATGTGCATTTTTCGTAATAGAAAACAATAAAAACACTTCTAGAAATTAATAAAAAAAAGTAAACCATCATCATATTAATCCTTTCTTTGCAGCGAACGTCTTGGTACGTTATATAGGTATTATAATCGTTAAGTGCAGCCCACGTTCTGCTATGTTTCGGTATTATCAACTAACTTTGGTAGTACTGAACCACTCCGCTTGCGGCTAGATGCAAGACAAGCTTCTAGCCTTCACTCCAATTGCAATATCGGTATGCTACAGGCCTCGGTAGTGGGAGGGTGTGTCAAAGGAAGAGGTGATTTGGAAGCTGAAATTCAACCATGAAAATGTCTAATTCCTTGCGTATTTGTGGCAGCTACATGCCAGATACGGATGTGAGATTCATTTCATGTTACAACCCATAACTCACACTGTCTACCAAACACCATAGTTACTTCTGTAAATGTATATTTCATTGAGTTATTGCCAGTGAAGAAAGACGAAAACGAATGGAATAATATGCTCAGCCAGGGGCCAATCCGTCCGGCTAAACAAAGTGTCTCAAGGCCATGGGGGATATGAATGAATTAATTAGACTTTTATAGGGAGAATTTTAGCTAAATTTTTCAATTACAGTAGTCTCATTCCACTCGCTCTCGTACTTCTCGCGCTAGGGCATGTTATACTGAACAGAAATTAGCCATAAACACCCCGCAGTGGCGGGCAGTAGCGTAATCTTCCGTATAAAGGAACCCGCAGGAAATGGGTTGAGTACCCGGTACCATATATTAAATCCATGGTTGACCAACTTAACTCCAAAAAGTAACCTTGATGTGAAAATAACTAATCATTATTAATGACACTATTTTGTGGGCTAATTATTCTGGGACTGACCTTTTGAGATCAGATTTACTGAGTAACATCAGCTTTTGAGTCTCAGGTGTCAATTAGTGTAACAGACCTCGTCTCCATTAATAATGTTGAGAGAGAGAGAGAGAGAGAGAGAGAGAGAGAGAGAGAGAGAGAGAGAGAGAGAGAGAGAGAGAGAGAGAGAAGGGGGGGGGGGGATGAGAGTGAGTATAAAACACCAACATTCCGCCTGTCCCCCACCACTCACACTTTTCTCACATTCCAGAGCTACCTCTCCATTCTTCACCTCTCCCCCACAACACCTCTCAATTGTTTTCCAATATCATTTTGGTTTTGTCTTTTTGGTGACACACACACGCACACCTATTGTAAGCTTTCACAATATTTCTAAATTATTGGAAAATTTGTCCACCTCTAGGCTCCCCAAAAGTCCCAACACCTTTTTGTTCGATGATTTTCTTTATACCTCTCGTAGTATCTTCTTCCCTAAGTTCGGAATGCCATATACAGTTCTAAGTTTGACTTCTTCTTTATACCTGTGTTTGTATGGAAGAGCTATATCTTAATAGATATTTCAATCTATTATTTATAATAATGAATTCAAACTATAATTTATATGCTTAGTGATATTTAAAGACGGTGGCATCACCAACCATAACGAGGGGCGTCGCGCTCCTTGGTGCCGCTAGAAGAGCGGCGAACACATCCAAAGGTATCCAAAGGTATTACATCGATTCAACAAAATATAGGGCGCAGAAGTATGTGCATCGGTAGTTAAACAATACAATAAGAATAACACAACTCTCTCTCTCTCTCTCTCTCTTTCTTTCGGTGGCTATAGATCAGCCCGGGCCGTGAGTAAATATGTCACCCCCGTGGTACCTGTGAGGACCAAAATACCAGCCCTGCTCACGCCAGCCCTGCTCACGCCAACTCTCCTCACCACTCCGCATGTGCTAGATTAATGCTCTCCTCGCACTCACCATGCCAGAGGGGGGTAAGGGGAGAAGAGGGGGATGGTGATTGGGTATTGGTAGGTGGGGTATGTCAAGGGATAAGGAGTTGAGGGTGTGAAGGGATAAAGGTGGGTGGGGGGAGTGAAGACAAGGAGGAAAACAGGCTTTTCACAATACATAGACAGTTTTTTTTTCTTCAAAAATGTGTGGGAGTGAGAGCAATATGATGAGGGAAAATAAAGTAGGGAAGGAGGGGGGAGGAATGATGGGCAGGTATGTGAAGGGATAAGGAGGTGTGTGGGGGATGGTAGGGGTGTGGGGGGACAACAAGATAGGGACGGGAAGTAACAAAGTTCGGGAATCAAGTGGTAGAGAAGCAAGGGTCTGAGTGGGAAATGTAGTGAAGCAATTAGGTAGAACAATTGTGCATTTCTTGATAGAAGTGTCAAAATTGGCACACAATAATAAACGCAGTATAATCAATAGGTACAGAACTTTTAATTATACAAAATTGGATATAGGGTCACACAATAATATTAATACAATACATAGAACATAAATATACACAATTCACAAGGCTACTTAAGAATGAGTTTATACTTGAGTTATAGCTAAAAGGGCACGCATGCTTTCAGACGCGTGCTGTAAAGTAAAAACTGAACACGTGCGTGATTTAATTATGCAACTATTTAAATTTGCAGGTTCTTAGATTCATCAAACTTCGATTATATTTACAGTAAATACAAGTACATAGAGTAAGTTGGTACATTTGGAAATGGTGAAAAGGTGTTTTAACTATTTCGATATCAGAGTTGAGCTTTAGCGAAGTTAAGTCTTATTTTTAATCACAAGTTCACAATTGTTCTATAGTTTGTTTTACTATAGTTTTTAGATCAAGTTAATTATACACTGAACATTTACTACATGGCAATCACTAAAATAAAGGTGTGCACGATCCAGTGTTGAGTGTTTTCGCAAATTAAAACTCTACTACTTCAAGTTTGAAATTATGTTGAAGCGGGAATGTTCGATCATAATAATATGAAAATTTAATAGTGAAACACAAGGATAGAAATTTGTGTTTTGCTCTCCCTGAGGGGCGAGTGTACTGGATACCAAAAAGGGACTCTAACAATTAGAGACACACTACTCTTATTTTAATGTAGTGATTTCCCTGGCGCCGGAGAGACACTCGGTGATTTTTTTTCTTTTTCGTGTGGCATACTGGGCTTTTATTACGACACTTGTTTTTCTTGAGCGTCTGGTTAGGTCTGGACATTATCAGGGTGCAAGTTGCAGTCTCCTTCTTCTGTTCTACTTGAAAGCCAAGTCTCGGACCACTAGCTGTGCAAAGTTAAATACCACATGCAAAGGAAACTGTAGAAGCGAGTCTCGGCTGTCGTTGTTCTAGTCGATAACCTCGATGGTGAACATCGAACCTCACTGTTACGCCAGTTTGCAGTTGTGCTTGGTATCGAACGCAACTAGTCCGTCATTAGAAAACTCTTGCTAGTGTCGAATTTAGCAGGTTGACCAGAGCACATTTTACTTTCAGTCTTCAGACCTAAGGTGCTTGTCTCAAACTTAGCAAATTTACCATGAACACTTGGTGCTACCAGTCTTTGGACCTAGCAAAGTTGTTGGATAGTTTTCTCAGTCTCGTACCTAGGATTGTTTCAGTCTAGAGACCTGGAGGCGCTAGTATCGAACCTAGCTGGCTTATTTTTGCCAGGTTGAGTGACATAGTCTGTCATAGTTCTGTGTATGCTAGCTTGTATCCGGTGTGAGCTAGAAGAGCACAATCCGAGGTTGTTGGATCCTTTAGATATCCAATGCTACTTTTGAATGGCTTACTGCTGTTCATATAGCTGAAGAACTATTTAGGACTTTCTTTGCAGAGGGCTGCAACCCTAAAATCTTCATTCCACTTTGCTTCCTTTGTAAGAGATTTCACTCTCCTACACATATTTTTGAAGGAATCTAAATCCCTGAGGTCCTGATTTCTCTTCACCTATTTGTATGCAACCTTTCTCTTTCTAATTGCTGAAGCTATGTCACAATTGAACCGTTTTAGTTGAGGTGAGCCTGAGTTGGTTAGCTTAGTATGAACGAATGGAGCTTGTCAATCCATAAAGTTGTCTTTGAATGAGCACCAAATCTCATTAACATCCTCACCCTCAAGTCTGATCTGGGATAAGTTTCCCCGAAGGCCTTCAAAATTTGCACGACGGAACTCTAGTTTCACACTCTGAGGACTGGTGGGTCTGATGTTAAAGGAGTAAAGAGAGAACCTAAATTGATTGAGTTCACTACGTCCGAGTGATATCCCAACAGATAAGCTGGTCACACTCTCTTCTTCAGCGGTGAACACAAGATCTAGTATACTGTTGCCTCGAGTTGGCTCGTTCACCCACTGTGTGAAAAAGTTATAATTAGCAAAATCGACAAGACATCGGCTGTTCTTGCTTCCCAGTTTACTAGGCAATTGAAGTCCCCAAGATCACACTGGTTTTGCCGTCGATAAGAGAGTGAGGTAGGATAGATAGATAGATAAATAGCTAGATAGATAGAGAGAGAGAGAGAGAGAGAGAGAGAGAGAGAGAGAGAGAGAGAGAGAGAGATGGAAAGGGAGGTAGCCTAGATAAGGAGTATCGGAAGGGGAAGTTGGGAGCGCGAATGAGGGGAAATGAAGGGAAGGGAGCGAGAGCAGCTGAGAGAGAGAGAGAGATGGGAAGGGAGGTAGCCTAGATAAGGAGTATCGGAAGGGGAAGTTGGGAGCGCGAATGAGGGGAAATGAAGGGAAGGGAAGGGAGCGAGAGAGAGAGAGAGAGAGAGAGAGAGATGGGAAGGGAGGTAGCCTAGATAAGGAGTATCGGAAGGGGAAGTTGGGAGCGCGAATGAGGGGAAATGAAGGGAAGGGAGCGAGAGAGAGAGAGAGATGGGAAGGGAGGTAGCCTAGATAAGGAGTATCGGAAGGGGAAGTTGGGAGCGCGAATGAGGGGAAATGAAGGGAAGGGAGCGAGAGAGAGAGAGAGAGAGAGAGATGGGAAGGGAGGTAGCCTAGATAAGGAGTATCGGAAGGGGAAGTTGGGAGCGCGAATGAGGGGAAATGAAGGGAAGGGAGCGAGAGAGAGAGAGAGAGATGGGAAGGGAGGTAGCCTAGATAAGGAGTATCGGAAGGGGAAGTTGGGAGCGCGAATGAGGGGAAATGAAGGGAAGGGAGCGAGCGAGCGAGCGAGCGAGAGAGAGAGAGAGAGAGAGAGATGGGAAGGGAGGTAGCCTAGATAAGGAGTATCGGAAGGGGAAGTTGGGAGCGCGAATGAGGGGAAATGAAGGGAAGGGAGCGAGAGCAGCTGAGAGAGAGAGAGAGAGAGAGAGAGAGAGAGAGAGAGAGAGAGAGAGAGAGAGAGAGAGAAAGGGAGGGAGAGAGGGAGAGGGGGAGAGAGAGAGAGAGAGAGGGGGGGAGGGAGGGAGAGAGCGAGAGATAGTGAGTGTGAGTGTGTTACATGGATAATGTGAAGCATAGGAAAGGAAGTGAGAGAGCAAGTGAAGGGAGGGAGAAGTGTGAGAATAATAGAGGAATAAAACACATTGAGAAGATGAAAATAGGCATAGGCGAAATATGAGAAGACATAGCAAGATAAAGGGCATATTAAAAGAAGACATTGCAAGATAAAGGGCATATTAAAAGAAGACAGCAAGATAAAGGGCATATTAAAAGAAGACATAGCAAGATAAAGGGCATATTAAAAGAAGACATTGCAAGATAAAGGGCATATTAAAAGAAGACATTGCAAGATAAAGGGCATATTAAAAGAAGACAGCAAGATAAAGGGCATATTAAAAGAAGACATAGCAAGATAAAGGGCATATTAAAAGAAGACATTGCAAGATAAAGGGCATATTAAAAGAAGACAGCAAGATAAAGGGCATATTAAAAGAAGACATAGCAAGATAAAGGGCATATTAAAAGAAGACATTGCAAGATAAAGGGCATATTAAAAGAAGACATTGCAAGATAAAGGGCATATTAAAAGAAGACAGCAAGATAAAGGGCATATTAAAAGAAGACATTGCAAGATAATGGGCATATTAATAGAAGACATAGCAAGATAAAGGGCATATTAAAAGAAGACATTGCAAGATAAAGGGCATATTAAAAGAAGACATAGCAAGATAAAGGGCATATTAAAAGAAGACAGCAAGATAAAGGGCATATTAAAAGAAGACAGCAAGATAAAGGGCATATTAAAAGAAGACATTGCAAGATAAAGGGCATATTAAAAGAAGACATAGCAAGATAAAGGGCATATTAAAAGAAGACATAGCAAGATAAAGGGCATATTAAAAGAAGACATAGCAAGATAAAGGGCATATTAAAAGAAGACATAGCAAGATAAAGGGCATATTAAAAGAAGACATTGCAAGATAAAGGGCATATTAAAAGAAGACAGCAAGATAAAGGGCATATTAAAAGAAGACATAGCAAGATAAAGGGCATATTAAAAGAGGACATTGCAAGATAAAGGGCATATTAAAAGAAGACATTGCAAGATAAAGGGCATATTAAAAGAAGACATAGCAAGATAAAGGGCATATTAAAAGAAGACATTGCAAGATAAAGGGCATATTAAAAGAAGACATAGCAAGATAAAGGGCATATTAAAAGAAGACATAGCAAGATAAAGGGCATATTAAAAGAAGACATTGCAAGATAAAGGGCATATTAAAAGAAGACATAGCAAGATAAAGGGCATATTAAAAGAAGACATAGCAAGATAAAGGGCATATTAAAAGAAGGGAGACAAACAATTCGTTGAAACTGATTCTTTGCTTGATTTAAGGGGAGACTGGCCGTTTATTTGGTCTATTAATTCATTTATTCATATATGTTTTATTTTCCTCCCTAGCCCTCCATCAAGCTTAAAAAAAATACCACCTATATAAATTTGTAAATATTTCGGTAGAAAAATGTCCCGGCCGAAGGCCGGTTCCTCTTAAAATTGCAGGCTCGCTATCGCTCGCCAGGAAAAAATCGACACTCAAATGGCACGAAAGGTCTTAAAATTGACAACGAAATGGGGCGAAAGGTGGTAAAATCGCCAAACTAATGGGCTGACCGTCTTATAATCTCAAAACTAATGGGGCTAAACATTAGGGAGAAGGGGGATCCACAAAAACGGTCTGCCTTCCCTTAACTCGTAAGGGAGCAGCAGCGTCTTCTAAAGTTAACCATACGCTCATCATATTATTTTTTGCTTGATTAAATTGGTGAGGGAGCAGGGGTGTGTTACAAAACTAAGAAAACGTTCATCATCATTGCCATCATCATAATATTAGGATACCAAATGAAAGTAATGAGCAAGTTCCATGATGTAGTTCTAGTGATATTTTGCTAAACAAACCAACACATACAGAAAGACAGACAGGAATATGTACACAAGTTATTGTAATAGCCTGTGTACGCTAGAGACACGTATGGTAATGAAGGAAACATCAGAGTAGAAGATGATAGGTAGATGGGGCAGAGTAAAATGAGGTAAAGAAAAGATCCACAGGAAAAACGAGAAAGTTATGGTACGCAAATGGGGATCAGTGAGTGATAAACGGGAGGGATGATGAGACAAGCTATGATATGGTATGACAAAATAATAAAACAAACAAAAAAGCACCAGGGAAAACGAGGATAGGGTATTTTAACTAAGAAAGACAAACAATGAAGATATGTGAGGAACGGTGATCGGAGAAAATAGGGAATTAATTGGCTTACTGACTCAAATATATAAAAAAGGGAAAAGCGAATTATAAAATAATAATAAAGAGGACCGAGATGGGATACAATAATAATATAGCCTACAGAAAGTGGTGCGCAATCTACGAAAAATATAAGAATGAAGAGTGAAAGGCGTAATGATATCGCAAAAAGTGATGGACAGGCAACGAGAGAGAGAGAGAGAGAGAGAGAGAGAGAGAGAGAGAGAGAGAGAGAGAGAGAGAGAGAGAGAGAGAGAGAGAGAGAGAGAGAGAGAGAGAGAAAGGGGGGGGGGGGACAAGGATGAGATAAACCGCGATAACGAGGTAAAGATTAGGAAGGCGAGTGAGTTATCTAGATTACGTGTGATAGTTTTATGGCGAGAGAGGGAGGAAGTGGCTGAGTGGGACTGTGGGTAAGAACAAACAAGACTGTGGAAAGTATTAAGATGAGGCATAAGGATGTGGGATCATATAGTGGAAGCAAAACATGGGAACTTAATGAGAGATTCTGAGAGGGGTTAAGGAATCAAGTGGATTATGGGAGGTATAACAAGTAAAGAACATGAAAAGAGCATGAGGAGTTAAGGGAAAGAGCATGAGGAGTTAAGGGAAAGAGCATGAGGAGTTAAGGGAAAGAGCATGAGGAGTTAAGGGAAAGAGCATGAGGAGTTAAGGGAAAGAGCATGAGGAGTTAAGGGAAAGAGCATGAGGAGTTTAAGGGAAAGAGCATGAGGAGTTAAGGGAAAGAGCATGAGGAGTTAAGGGAAAGAGCATGAGGAGTTAAGGGAAAGAGCATGAGGAGTTAAGGGAAAGAGTGATTGTGGGAAGCGACGAGAGCAGCTACAGGTGTGGGGGTGTGGGAAGGGGTAAGAAGGTATAATGAAATGCTAGATTGTGAGAAGCGTTAGATGATGTGGGATTTTATATTAATATAATAAAGCAAAAGATTTATATGTACTTTACATAACATCTGTATAAAGTCATCGATGGATCTGCAATTATTTTATAAATAACTATTTTGACAATTTGAACACATTAATGGCATATTAGGAATGGCAAAGCATAATTTGAACTTCGAATATTTAATAATAATGACGAACAAGGGGAATCGTTTTAAAACTTGTTTTGAATAATCTCACACACACACACACACACACACACTACATATTTTCCCAATGATAATATAATCAATAGCTTTGTTGATTGTTTTGATCATTAAGTAAATTTATATGAATCCTCAATATTGAAGTTATTAATTAGAACATTGCCTTCGAATTATCACTCTAAAATTATTAGATATTATTGGGATGGAATTTGTGCTGTACCTTATCTGTGCATTACCACAAAGCCCACCGAAACGCCAAAAAAAAAAAAAAAAAAAAAGCCTCATTGTGAATCCCTGATTAAATAGCACTGCATGAATCTTCCCATATTAAATAGCACTGCATGAATCTTGCCATATTAAATAGCACTGCATGAATCTTGCCATATTAAATAGCACTGCATGAATCTTCCCATATTAAATAGCACTGCATGAATCTTCCCATATTAAATAGCACTGCATGAATCTTGCCATATTAAATAGCACTGCATGAATCTTGCCATATTAAATAGCACTGCATGAATCTTGCCATATTTAATAGCACTGCATGAATCTTCCCATATTAAATAGCACTGCATGAATCTTCCCATATTAAATAGAACTGCATGAATCTTCCCATATTAAATAGCACTGCATGAATCTTCCCATATTAAATAGAACTGCATGAATCTTGCCATATTAAATAGCACTGCATGAATCTTGCCATATTAAATAGCACTGCATGAATCTTGCCATATTAAATAGCACTGCATGAATCTTGCCATATTAAATAGCACTGCATGAATCTTCCCATATTAAATAGCACTGCATGAATCTTGCCATATTAAATAGCACTGCATGAATCTTCCCATATTAAATAGCACTGCATGAATTTTCCCATATTAAATAGCACTGCATGAATCTTCCCATATTCAAAATATGCTACAGGGGGTCAATGCCTAGCGAGTTAATTGCTCAGTAGGTGGCGTTCTGAGAGTGACGGTCCGAGTCTGGGGGGTGAGACAGTGAAGCACAGAGGCGAAGCAGCTTCAGAGATGGGGCTGCTTTGAGCCGAAAATGGGTGCTTCACAGGTCTCACTCCCTAGACTGGAACGAGACCTCACGAGCTTCACCGTGTTGAGCGGCAGAATGTACAAGCTCCCAGCCTATGCCCGAGAGGGAGTAGTTGTAATAGGCCCTATATAGAAGAACAAAAGTACCGGTATTCAGTAAATACCGGAGAATAGAAAAAAAATTACAATATATATACTATATATATATATATATATATATATATGAAAAACTGTAATGGTATAAAAGTGTATTCAGAGTAACTGTTGAGATTAACGGGAGTTTAATAGTGGCCTACAAGTGGCTTGAGATTAAATATCACTAATGAGCCACAGGCAAATCTGGATTAAGTACTTTTGGAATAGTCTTTAAAAAAAATGAATATTGAATAGTACGGTACCGGTACATCGAGTTTTAGATAATTTCAGTTACAGTATACTTGGTACGGTACTGTGAAGACTATAAGAGTTTTATACAGTACGATAAACTTGTGGTATACGAGTGACATAAGATGGTAGGAAGCATTGTGGGAGTACCATAATAAATAATGGGGTGTTGTGAAAATACAATGGGTGAGCTGGAGGAAGAGGTGGAGTGTTATGGAAGTGTTATGGCAAGAAATGAGGTTGCTTACGAGCCATTTTGGAAGTCTTGGAGGGGCGTGGGTAAGCTTACAGGAAAAGATGGGGTGTTGTAGAAATTTGTTAAGAGTGCTTTAGAAATATTGTGGGATTGCTATAATTGTTGTGGAGTGATGTAGTCATCAATGAAGTGTTGTGGTTGTATTGCAGTTATCGATGGAATTGTAGGAATAATGTAAGAGTTGTAGGGTAACATGAGGTGTATTAAGTGGGTTGAGTGGGTGCTGTAGGAACAAATTGAGTGTTGCGACAGTCACATCAACAAATGGGGTGTTATAGAAATGTAGTAGGAGATTAGTAGGAGTAATAGCCGATTGTGGTTCTGTGATAGATATCGATAGATGGAGTTTTCTGGTGGATATTATATAGTGATGGGTGTGGTGTAGTAGTGGTGGTGGGTGGGATAAGAGAGGGAGAGGACATAACGAGACAGAGGATAGGGAGGGTAATGGTGTGGTGGGCTGTTGGCGGTGATTCAGGCAGCTTTAATACCAGCACCACCAACCCGGGCCCTCCCTCCCTTCCTCACTCTCCCTCACCTAGAACCTCCTCCAGCCCTATATCCCTCTCTCCCTCCCCTCACATCTCTCTCCTTCTCCTCCACACATCCCTCCCCTTCTCCAACCCCCTCTCCCTCTCCTACAAACATCTACGCCCTCATTTCCCTCTCCTCCACATATGTCCCTCTCCATCCCCCTCTCCTCCACACAGGATCCCCCCTCTCCCTCCCCCTTCTCTCTCTCTCTCACACACAGCTCCATTACATACTCTATACATCTCCCTCCCTTTTCCATCTCTCTTACACATTCATTCCCCTCCCTCTTCTCCAGATATATTTCCAGTCCTCACTCTCTTCTCCATACATTTCCCTCATCTCACATCTACAAATATATCTTCATCCTTCCAATCACCTTCAAACACAAATCTCTCCCTAACCTCTTATCTATTAAATTTCTGTATGCAATGTTCACTCTCTTTCTCTCCCTCCCTCCTCATTCTTTTCTCCCCTCCTCACGTCCATACATCTCCCACCCATTCCCCTCTTATAACTCCCTTCTTCCCCTTCACTTCTCCCTCCTCTCATCTACATACATTTCCCCTCTCGCTTTCATCTCACATCTCTCCCATCGCTGTTCCTCCCCCCTCTCTCCCAAGCCTCACCTCCTAACAGTACCCCCCTCCCCTTCTTACCCTAAACATCTCCCTCTTCCCCCTCTCATCACCACATAATTCCCAACCTCACATCACCGACATCTTTCTTTCCCTTTCCTTTTCAATTCACCTCACTTCCCTTCTCTCTCCTTCAATCTTAACTGTCTCCTCTTATCCTCCTTCTCCTCTCGCTTCAAAAGAAGAAAATGATGAAGGTTTGGGGGGAATTCGTTGCAGGGACCTCCCATACCTTATCCCCCCTCCCAACTTCATTACCATATACAGCTTTATTTCTCTTATCTTCACCCTCGTTTCGCTTCTTCCATTTCTACTTTACATCCCCCATCACCACATTTCTTTCTTGCATCCCTTGCCTTCCCTCTTTCATCACTAATCCTCTACCTCTTTCTTCCCCATCTCTCCTTTACAAATTTTTTCTATTCTCTCCCTCATTGTTCCATTTCTCCTATCACCCAATATCTATCTTCTCACTATCTTCTATCTCCCCTGCTATCTCCCCTCCCATCCACAAATGAGCTTCACACCCCCACACCCCCCTTTCCTCTTCATTCTCACCTAATATCTCACCCAGACAACTTCATCTCACATAACATTAAACCATTACCGCGCTTCTCTATGCAAATCCACTCTCCTCTTATCTTTTAGCTTCCCGCGCGCTTTTCCTCTCACGTGTGTGCACCCCCACTTTATCTGTCACGTCCTTTTCCGTTCCTGTATGTCGCTATCTCTTATCCTCCACATTTACTTAGACTTTTCTCCACTTTCTTCTTCGGAGCATCTATTTTTTCTTATCTATCACTATATATCTCCCTCTGGTCTAACCCTTTCAATATGGCATTTCGTATAGACTACTTTTATTCTGGCTATCATTATACGATTTTAACCCTTTGAGTACCAGCGACGTGTTATATTTTATGCTAGCTATATTTAAACGATATTATGCAGCTTAGGATGGATCTGGGGTAGTTAATAGGGTTGGTTGAGATAGTTTGAAGCCTTATTATTACTAGAGGTCCTTCCTAAGCTGAATAAAATCGTCTAATAGTTGCCAGAATAGGATGAAAAGGACGTCACCGGTACTGTATGGGTTAATAAGCTTAGAAAAGATATATTGACGTCAAAGAGCTGAGATTTGGCCCATCTCATAGTTTGATGTCCTTCCTAAGCCGTATAAAGCCGTCTCGATTTAGCAAGAGTAACATGTAAAATACTCCATGCCAATGAGAGGGTTAATTTGTCACATTCACCTTTTATCTGTCGCGATACTTGTACCTGTTCTACACCCTCGCTGTATCTATCACTTTATATCCCCCTCTCTTGTCACTATCTATCTAGTTCATCTGGCACTGTATGTCACTATCTCTCTAGATCTTCTGGCACTGTATGTCACTATCTATCTAGTTATTCTGGCACTGTATGTCACTATCTCTCTAGATCTTCTGGCACTGTATGTCACTATCTCTCTAGATCTTCTGGCACTGTATGTCACTATCTATCTAGTTCTTCTGGCACTGTATGTCACTATCTCTCTAGATCTTCTGGCACTGTATGTCACTATCTCTCTAGATCTTCTGGCACTGTATGTCACTATCTCTCTAGATCTTCTGGCACTGTATGTCACCATTTCTCTAGATCTTCTGGCACTGTATGTCACCATTTCTCTAGATCTTCTGGCACTGTATGTCACCATTTCTCTAGATCTTCTGGCACTGAATGGGACTATTTCCATAGCTCTTCTGGCACTGTATGTCACCATTTCTCTAGATCTTCTGGCACTGAATGGGACTATTTCCATAGCTCTTCTGGCACTGTATGTCACCATTTCTCTAGATCTTCTGGCACTGAATGGCACTATTTCCATAGCTCTTCTGGCACTGTATGTCACCATTTCTCTAGATCTTCTGGCACTGAATGGCACTATTTCCATAGCTCTTCTGGCACTGTATGTCACCATTTCTCTAGATCTTCTGGCACTGAATGACACTATTTCCATAGCTCTTCTGGCACTGTATGTCACCATTTCTCTAGATCTTCTGGCACTGAATGGCACTATTTCCATAGCTCTTCTGGCGCTGTATGTCACCATTTCTCTAGATCTTCTGGCACTGAATGACTCTATTTCCATAGCTCTTCTGGCACTGTATGTCACTATATCCACAGTTTTTCTGGCACTGAATTTCACTATATTAGTATCTCTTCTGGCACTATACGTCACTATCTATTTAGCTCTTCTGATATTGAATGTCACTATCTATTTAGCTCTTCTGGTATTGAATGTCACTATCTATTTAGCTCTTCTGGTATTGAATGTCACTATCTATTTAGCTCTTCTGGTATTGAATGTCACTATCTATTTAGCTCTTCTGATACTGAATGATACTATCTATTTACCTCTTCTGGCACCATATGTTACTATCTATGTAGCCTTTTTATACTGAATGGTACTATCTCTTTAGTGTTTCTGGCACTGTACTGTATGTTACTACCTCCCTAACTTATATGTTTCCTTATATTGTTTAACTTTATCGTATCCACCTTCCTGATTGTATTTCACCCTCTCTTACCCTTTCATTTGTATGTGTCCCTAGTTATTGCTCATTCCAGCCGCTATCTCATACGCGTTTCTCCATCCTTAATGTACGTCACTATATTTCCCACTTATGAGCTACTCTTACAACTCGTCTTTCTCTCACATTGACGCAATTAATTTCCGTCTTATCTTGTCACCATTTCTTGCTGATATTTCCCGAATTAATTTAATCTGTTAAACTCACGAGCGTTTTCCCCTCAACTTCTATCGGAAACACTAGTCTGGCCACTTATTACTCTCACTCACTCACTCTCTCTCTCTCTCTCTCATTTTGCTGTATACATTCATATGTTTTAAGCTTATAGCCTCCGTGCTCCCTGACCTTTGTTGACTCATGCCCCAACCTTCATCCGCAATCCATCATGATCCACCTACCTCTGAATTCATATATCGCTAAACTTTACATAATAACAAAACAGTAATTGATTTCGGCCAAACACAAAGTCGACCTTGTAATGAACCTACCTTAATATAATGTGATCTAGCATAAGCTAACCGACTCTTCTTAACAGAAGAAGTTGACTTCTCCCAGAGGTCAAGTAATCTTCGCTCTGATAGAACCAAACTGAACCAGACAGAGAACAAAAGAAAGCGGAAACGAGCCTAAATAATTTAACGAGCACAAACTACATACCGGTAACTAAATATAGCAAGCAAGATAGCTGTATCAAATGCAATCCAGACAACAATACTGTGCTGTACTGTAGTTTCCTACTTTCCTGGCATCTTGACATATGGTTAAGAAGGCCTTCTTCAAATTACCGTAATTCCTTGGCTCTACCGTGAATATTGTTTGCCAGTCTTCAGAAATAAATAAATACATACATAAATAAACTGGTAACTAATCATGGACGGATTTTCAATGTTGGCAAGACCCATAGATTATCCCCGCTTACTAACACAATGTTGGCAAGACCCATAGATTATCCCCGCTTACTAACACAATGTTGGCAAGACCCATAGATTATCCCCGCTTACTAACACAATGTTGGCAAGACCCATAGATTATCCCCGCTTACTAACACAATGTTGGCAAGACCCATAGATTATCCCCGCTTACTAACACAATGTTGGCAAGACCCATAGATTATCCCCGCTTACTAAAACAATGTTGGCAAGACCCATAGATTATCCCCGCTTACTAACACAATGTTGGCAAGACCCATAGATTATCCCCGCTTACTAACACAATGTTGGCAAGACCCATAGATTATCCCCGCTTACTAAAACAATGTTGGCAAGACCCATAGATTATCCCCGCTTACTAACACAATGTTGGCAAGACCCATAGATTATCCCCGCTTACTAAAACAATGTTGGCAAGACCCATAGATTATCCCCGCTTACTCACACAATGTTGGCAAGACCCATAGATTATCTCCGCTTACTAACACAATGTTGGCAAGACCCATAGATTATCTCCGCTTACTAACACAATGTTGGCAAGACCCATAGATTATCCCCGCTTACTAACACAATGTTGGCAAGACCCATAGATTATCCCCGCTTACTAACACAATGTTGGCAAGACCCATAGATTATCCCCGCTTACTCACACAAGACCCATAGATTATCCCCGCTTACTCACACAAGACCCATAGATTATCCCCACTTACTCACACAAGACCCATAGATTATCCCCGCTTACTCACACAAGACCCATAGATTATCCCCGCTTACTCACACAAGACCCATAGATTATCCCCGCTTACTCACACAAGACCCATAGATTATCCCCGCTTACTCACACAAGACCCATAGATTATCCCCGCTTACTCACACAAGACCCATAGATTATCCCCGCTTGCTCACACAAGCCCCATAGATTATCCCCGCTTACTCACACAAGACCCATAGATTATCCCCGCTTACTCACACAAGACCCATAGATTATCCCCACTTGCTCACACAAGACCCATAGATTATCCCCGCTTACTCACACAAGACCCATAGATTATCCCCGCTTACTCACACAAGACCCATAGATTATCCCCGCTTACTCACACAAGACCCATAGATTATCCCCGCTTACTCACACAAGACCCATAGATTATCCCCGCTTACTCACACAAGACCCATAGATTATCCCCGCTTACTCACACAAGACCCATAGATTATCCCCGCTTACTCACACAAGACCCATAGATTATCCCCGCTTACTCACACAAGACCCATAGATTATCCCCGCTTACTCACACAAGACCCATAGATTATCCCCGCTTACTCACACAAGACCCATAGATTATCCCGCTTACTCACACAAGACCCATAGATTATCCCCGCTTACTCACACAAGACCCATAGATTATCCCCGCTTACTCACACAAGACCCATAGATTATCCCCGCTTACTCACAGAAGACCCATAGATTATCCCCGCTTTTTTTTTTTTTTTTTTTTTTTCTATATTCCAACTTACTTCCTCTCGGGCATAGGCTGATAGCCTTAACATTCACCGGTTTACAATGAACAGTGAAGCCCGTGAGGTCTTGTTCCAGTCTAGGGAGTGAGACATGTGAAGCACGTAGAGTACAACGAGCACCTGCCATCTTGCCTTCACATGAGGCACGGTGCTCACTCATGGCCCGAAACGACCCCATCTCTGAAGCCACCTCGTTCCCGTGCTTCACTGTCTCACCACCTACACTCGGACTCTCACACTTACACACACACAACGCCACCTGTTGAGCAGATAACTCACCAGGCATTGCACCCCTATAGCATATTTTGAATATGGGAATATTAATACAGTGCTATTTAATCAGGGAACAATGAGGGTATTTTATTGACGTTTCGGTGGGCTTGTGGTAATGCACTGATACTAGGTACAGCACAAATTCCATCCCAATAATATCTTCCCATTGATACATCGGGATTTGAACCCGGGACCTTTGGATTACCAGGCCAGTGGCAAGACCACTCCACCACACCTCCCCTAAACTCACACAAGACCCATAGATTATCCCCGCTTACTCACACAAGACCCATAGATTATCCGCGCTTGCTCACACAATATTCTGGGGAAATCTGGTGACTAAAACATTAATCAACCACCAAATCATAGAGACAGACTATTATTGAAAAGAGGGAGAGGGGTAAAACAAAAATAATAATTTCAAAGACCTTGTGGTCCATTAACATGAGACAATATAAATTAAAGAAAACCTATATATGGATATACGTCATTGTAACGTGAAACACATCAAAAACATTACTTTCTCAAAATTGCTGTATCGTAGAACTGCTAACAATATCGGAGGAAGTTTGTTACATGTAAAATTTCTCAGATGAAGTTTCCACATACCGGTACCAATATATTGAAAATGTTAGCTTCCTCTTACATTCATAGTTCGATGTTGAATTCATATAAAAGCAAAGTATCTTACAATCCAAATTGTTAAATCCATTAAATATATTTAATACTTCAACGAGCTGATCTCGTAGTCTCAGAGTTTATTGTGATAAGAGATCAATAGCTCTCAGACGAGAGAGAGAGAGAGAGAGAGAGAGAGAGAGAGAGAGAGAGAGAGAGAGAGAGAGAGAGAGAGAGAGAGAGAGAGAGAATACCAGTTAAATCTGAGGCAAATACATTTAATGAACGGTGCGAATGAAATTCCAACCAACAGTGATTCCATTATCATTTGAAATTCTTTAGCCAACACCGAGTTAAAAAATTCAGGTCCATTTTTACTATAGCCATTACAAGCCACATCCAGCCAGGATTATGTACCCCATGTTTATATTAATACAACAAAAACAGCAGCATAATATCTTAATATATATACGAGGGTCGGATGAAAAGTGTTGATCCTAACTATGATGAGTGCTGCTGGAGCGATGAACCTTGGCAGACATATAACTATGATGGAGTGCTGCTGGCAGGCAGACATATAACTATGATGGAGTGCTGCTGGAGCGACGAACCTTGGCAGACATATAACTATGATGGAGTGCTGCTGGAGCGATGAACCTTGGCAGACATATAACTATGATGGAGTGCTGCTGGAGCGACGAACCTTGGCAGACATATAACTATGATGGAGTGCTGCTGGAGCGATGAACCTTGGCAGACATATAACTATGATGGAGTGCTGCTGGAGCGATGAACCTTGGCAGACATATAATTCGCCTCTTCAAAAGATTAACTACCTTCTTTATTTCAGGTTCACAACACACCGATAGACAGTATATTCGTTAGTAGGTATTTTACGAAATATACGATAGTTTAACCATTTCAATATACATATAGGCTACATATACACATCGGGTATATTGAACCATTTAAATATACATATCGGCTACATATACACATCGGGTATATTGAACCATTTAAATATACATATCGGCTACATATACACATCGGGTATATTGAATCATTTAAATATACATATCGGCTACATATACACATCGGGTATATTGAACCATTTAAATTTACATATCAGCTACATATACACATCGGGTATATTGAACCATTTAAATATGCATATCGGCTACATATACTCATCGGGTATATTGAACCATTTAAATATATATATCGGCTACATATACACATCGGGTATATTGAACTATCTATGTATTCAGTCATATATTTATGTTTCTTCCTCCACCCCCACCCACACACTCTATATTCTCCAAAACTCCACTCCAGCCACACCATTACATAAATTTGGCAGCCACAATAATTAAAGAGCAGCCATCAGATTGTGGCTCAAGATGGGGTATAATTGGTGCCACCTGTCTGACGGTTTACGACCTCACCTGTGTAAGGGGGACAGGTGGGGGTGCAACAAGAAGAAGAAGAAGAAGAAGAAGAAGAAGAAGAACAAGAAAGAAGATAAATAAGAAAAAGAAGACGAAGGAAGAGGAGACGAGGAGGAGGAGGAGGAGGAGGAGGAGGAGGAGGAGGAGGAGGAGGAGGAGGAGGAGAAGGAGAAGAAGATCGGGAGAATAGGAGGAAGAAAGATGGGTGAGGAATAAAGGATTAATGGGAAGAAAAGGGAAGGTAAAGAGGAAAGGAGGAGTTGTGAGCAGGAGAAAATATGACGAGATAGAGGAAGAAAAGGGAGTTAGAGAATAGGACAAAGTTGATCAATATAAGGAAGGACACAAAATAATTAACATAAAGATGATAATGAAGACGACTGTGGAATAGGAGGATCAGAATGAAATGCTGGAATTGGGTGTAAGATAAGGCATGGGAAGAAAATAGATAACAACATAAAAGGAAAGGGTTAAAGAGAAGCGAAAATGCATCAATAAGAGAAAACAAAACATGAAGGAATAATGTTATACAGCATAGGATTGGAGAGTGGAGACCGATGAAAATGAGAGAGAGAGAGAGAGAGAGAGTGTGTGTGAGAGAGTGAGTGTGAGTGTGTGTGTGTGTCTGTGTTGATTGAAAACATATCTGCACTAGATATTAATTGACGAGACAAACACCAAAATGGTTACGGTATATTTGTTTACCTTGTCGGACCAGCTCGACTCCAACACCCACACAACACCGGTACGTACCTGCAACACAAAATACAAATATTAATAACAGCAGTAAGACAAAATAATAATAATAAAACCGTGCCAATATTACCCGTCCTTGGCCAGTTGACGTAATGCGTCACGTTCTGAAAATCCCACACATACATACATACGAGAGAGAGAGAGAGAGAGAGAGAGAGAGAGAGAGAGAGAGAGAGAGAGAGAGAGAGAGAGAGAGAGAGAGAGAGAGAGAGGAGCGGAGAGAGGCGAGAGAGAGAGAGAGGAAGAGGACAGAGAGAGAGAGAGAGAGAGAGAGAGAGAGAGGGGGGGGGGGAGGGAGGAGGGGTTAGTGCAATAAATAGAGTAAACAAAAGGTTGAACAAAACTTCAAGGCAAGAGACGAGGGAGGGGATGGAGACGGCAAAACTGAACACGGGGAGAACTACAAAACCTTGAACGATAACAAAAAAAACTTGAACGATAACAAAAAACTAATAATGTCAAAATATACCTATCTCTATCTATCTATCTATCTATCTATATATACAGTATAATTATATACTATGTACGACTGTACGTGTATATATGCAGGTATATACAGTAATAGAAGAGGATGGAAGGACAAATTAGAATGTATAATACAAATAGAATAATAAGAGAGGGGGGGGGGGGGAGTATTGCAGTAATAAAGGAAAAGAGGACATTACAGCTACATATAGCTTTGAGGTAGTGAAGGAGGAATACAGAGTTAGTGGTGTAATTAACGAACATAAAACATGGCTAATACATACATAGAACATACAACATGGCTAATACATACATAGAACATAAAACATGGCTAATACATACATAGAACATAAAACATGGCTAATACATACATAGAACATAACACATGGCTAATACATACATAGAACAGACTTAAGCCGTTGTCACACGAACGATTTTTCCGTCAATTTTCCATGGGCAAGTTTGTTCTCGTTATATTTCGGGACTTGTTTGCACTGGTATCGGTAACTAGACTGAAGGTAGAGTATGTTAGGCGGCTCAATTCTGATAAAGTGTAATTTTTGAAGCTGCTAGACCATAATTGCCCGTAAAAATTGCTCGAAAAACGGCTCGTGTGACTCCGGCTATACTGAAGAATATAGTTTATTGGTATAAGTAACGAACAGAGGAAATAGCAGATACACAGATAGGACCGACTAACCTAAAGAAGAACAGATACAAATTAAAAGTTAATACTAAAGACAGACTAGAAACAGAGTAAGGTGCCGCGAGGGAGGGAGGGATGAAAGAATGCCTGGGTGTAAACAAGGGCTTGGAAAGGGCTTTGAAATGAATGAAAGGAGCTGGGTAGTAGGAGAAAGAAACGAGTCTGTGGGGGTCAGGAATGAAATCGATCTGGTAGTATGAACAAAATATAAAGAAAACAGAAAAAGAGAGGCAATTATATTTTAAAAGGAGGTGGTTCATGCCATGAAAAAAAAAAATACCAATAAAGCGAAATCAATAGAGATATTATAGATAGAAAGAGAAATGAAAAACATATGATTATACTAAAGAACAGAAAAACCTGCCGATTCTAAGGATACGGTAAATAAGCTATATCTGAACCTAATAATCTGAAAAAATATATAAATTTGAGTATTTATACACCCTATCACGTTACAGTATGCTATTAATGTATACAAATCAACATCAGTATATAGCAAAATGTAGCTAATGAAATGAAGTTAATTTAATAAACAATATTATTATACAGTATTTAATACAATTGTTGATGTACTGAAATGTTTATAATACATATAAGTAGTATGAGAGAGAGTTCAGCTCCCATAATGCAAACCTGTATTACTCCCTAGCAGTAGTATGAGAGAGAGTTCAGCTCCCATAATGCATACCTGTATTACTCCCTAGCAGTAGTATGAGAGAGAGTTCAGCTCCCATAATGCATACCTGTATTACTCCCTAGCAGTAGTATGAGAGAGAGTTCAGCTCCCATAATGCATACCTGTATTACTCCCTAGCAGTAGTATGAGAGAGAGAGTTCAGCTCCCATAATGCATAACTGTATTACTCCCTAGCAGTAGTATGAGAGAGAGTTCAGCTCCCATAATGCATACCTGTATTACTCCCTAGCAGTAGTATGAGAGAGAGTTCAGCTCCCATAATGCATACCTGTATTACTCCCTAGCAGTAGTATGAGAGAGTTCAGCTCCCATAATGCATACCTGTATTACTCCCTAGCAGTAGAGCACGCGCAGATACACACCATCCACTCAAACACACAGATTACCTTTCTTTGTGAGACCCCCATATACAGTATATATATATATATATATATATATATATACTACTTTCAAATATATGAAATCTACATACCACTAGTACTGTATACATTAAACTTCGAGTACATTCTCTTGCATACGAACTGACCCATGTAGTTGTGCTGAAGAGGTAAATCAATTCCAATATAAATGTCTCACAACTGATGACTCAACACGCCCTCCTTATGAACCCGTGAGATAGGTGATACATGCGTTACAAGTAAGGCGAACGTGAATTATAATTGAAGCATATCAAGAGTCTCCAAGGGTGAGAGTGAGGTAGAAGCAAAGGTGGGGATGATGGCACCTTGAGATGCGGGCTTATACACTTGTTGAACTGTGTGTTGCGATATTATTTATATCGAGGGCAAGCTAAGGTTAGTGGAATAAGAGAAAGAGGGAGTCTTTTAAAATAAACTGGGATGAAATTCTATATCAATTGGATATGATTTTCGTTTTCAACATAGCATAATCTCCCAATAATCCCATGAAACTATCCATAAATGAGTGACACATAAGGCGAGGGTGAGTCAGTAATGTTGGCGCCACACCAACAACTGTATCGGCTTCATGTATCAAAGCCTTCAATCCGCTACAAATATTCTTATTATTTTGATTTATTTTTTCAGTATATTATTAAATCAAATTAGACTGTACACGATTGGGAGCTCTAAGGTACAAAATACAGTTAAAATGAAAGCGAAAATGGTAAGATAGAAGCCTCGAGTTTAGCTACTATTTAACTCTGACAACGTGCCTCTGATACATCCGCCGTTAACGTGCCCGTGTGACACCGGATTAAGGTAAGCATGTCAATAGTCTCTGGGGGTCATGGTCTGGCAGAAGCAGGGCATTTTGGGGGACAGATTCAGTCTCATTTGATTGACTTTGCATTCATGCTACACTATCGATCTGATATTTACAAATGTATTTGTTATGTTCATATATATAAAGAATATGATAGAATAAATTGTACAAGGTTAGGTTAGTATCGGCTGAATAGTATAAGTAAGGCCATATGTATGAACTAACCTAAATCAGTTGTGTAAAATAAACTGAGGCAGGAATGGTGGCAGCTTTAAAGAGACAAGGGGATACATTTTATGAAGTATGTGGCATGAGAAGACTTACACGCAGGTTAAGGTTGGTAGGATAAAAGACGGGGAAAGGATGGTAGTATCAATTAATGTGAAATACAATGCCAAATATCTTCCTTAAAACATTTATTATACTGTAGGTCACAAATGGGTTACGTGCCAGGCAAAGGTGAGTCAGTGAATCAAGAATGTCAACAGTGTGTGATAGTGACGCAGGAGCAAGAGGCGAGGATGATGGCAGCTATGAGAGACAAAGTGATAAACTTTATGAATGATGTGAAGTGAGAAATATACAAGCAAGAGAATGCTGCCGGATAAAACCTGGCATAATACATTTGAGTGAAATACCAAGGCCACAAACAACAATATTCATATTTTTTTTTAACTCTGTTTGCTTACCCATTAATTCCTTGAAATGTCATAAATGAGTCACACGTCAAGCGAAGTAAAGGTGACTCGGTTAAACAAATCATGAGTCAAGATGGTGATGCAAGAGCAATTGGTGAGGATACTGGCAGCTTATGAGACTATATGACTATAGGTGAGGAAGGCAAGGATTGAGACAATAAAGTAAGCTAGGAGACCGGGCAGGGTAGAGGAAGCAAAGAATGGAGAGAAACAGTGGGTCAAGATGAAGAAAACAAGCGGAAAGGCAGCAAGTAAAGAGGCTGATTGAAACAGTGAATGGTTAAGGCAGACAGGAAAGCAAGGACACAGAAAAGACATTCAAAATGAAGCAGTGTGAACTGTGTGATGAATGTAGACAGGAGGGAAGGCAGGGTGAGAAGGAGAGGAAGGCAA
>CM064552.1:47285953-47335953 GCA_032716605.1 Paralithodes platypus | reverse complement strand
TGTAACTAAACTACCAAACTTATGTGCGAAAAGGTAACGGTAGCACAGTAAACAGTGGTGCTATTCGTTTGTAAATGCATTTTTCTTTTTCTATGTGAATGAAGGAGACAAAAGGCATAACTGTCTGCAGCGAGTGCCTCCCCCAGATGTCAAATAGTGACAGGGCCGAAATCAAGGGACGTTCGAGCTAAAATGCCTGGACACACGGAGTTTGAAGCAATTTAAGTCATAGGAAGAGAGAAAGACTGATTCTGAGAGAGAGTTCCTGAGCTCAGCAGTTGAATAGAAGAAAGTCTGAGAAAAACGTTTCACTCTTGGGTTGGAGAGTTGCACAGAGTAGGGGTGGGATCTTGTTGCAAGGCGGGTACTACGTACCCTACGTAGAGGAGGTGGTATACACTGGGAAAGCTCCGAGGAACACTGATTATTGTAGTAGCGATAGAATTGCGAGAGAGATGCAACATTGCGGCGTAGAGAGAGAGATTGCAGAGAGTTGGTGAGTGGACGGGAGTTAATGATACGAAAGGATTTCCTTTCTACTTTATCTAGGAGTGCGGTGTGAGAGGATCCTCCCCACACATGTGAACAACACTCAATACAAGGACGTACTGTGCCCCTGTACAGAGCAAGAAGCTGTGCAGGGGTAAAGAACCCCTTGAGGCGGTTGAGCACACCCAGCTTCTGGGAGGCTGCCTTAGCGAGACTGGTAATATGGTCTTTCCAAGTGAGAGCAGAAGAAAAAGAGACACCGAGAACATTGAGGGAAGATGAAGGGTTGATTTTTGTATTGTTGAAGAATAAGGTATAGTCCTCTGGAGGTTCCTGACGGGTAGTAAGATGGATAAATTGAGATTTGGAAGCATTAAATGCAACAAGGTTTTCTCTACCCCAATTGGAAATAGTAGCTAGGTCAGAAGATACACATTTTATGGCTTCATTACGTTTACTTTTGAGGGATTGCTGGCTGGGGCGTTCTGGAAAACTAATTGAGTGGTGTAAAGTAGAGTCGTCTGCATATGAATGGATGGGACTGGATGTACAGTTGAGAAGATCATTTATGAAAATTAGAAAGAGAATAGGAGATAGGACAGAACCCTGAGGAACACCGGAGTTGATAGGATGAGGAAATGAGCGATGGCCGTCCACAACTGCAGCTATGGAACGGCCGGAAAGGAAATTAGAGACAAAGGCACAGATGGAGGGACAGAAACCGAAGGAGGGCAGTTTGGAAATTAAAGATTTGTGCCAGACTCTATCGAAGGCCTTCGATATGTCTAGTGCAACAGAAAAAGTCTCACCGAAGTCCCGAAAGTTGGATGACCAAGAGTTAGTAAGATATGAAAGAAGATCACCAGTAGAGCGACCCTTAAGGAAGCCATACTGGCGATCTGAGAGCAGATTATGAGAAGAGAAATGCTTAAGAAATTTGGAAGCAAGAATAGTTTCAAAAACTTTAGAGATACAAGAGATGAGAGCAATTGGACAGGGTTGGCACCAAAGTGGGTGACCCGGTTTTGCCCACCTGGGTTTTTTCAATAAAGCCCACTTGAAAAAAACAATGATTTTGCCCACTTTACTTTTTTTTTTTTTTAAATATTGCTTTTAATCAAATAAATTCAGTGTAATATGAGCCAATATCATAGAAACTTATGACAAATACAAGCAAAGCTTAAATTTTACATATATATTATTATGTTCTCTCCACCAACCAACTTTACTCCTAAACTCGATTAATGAAATTAACAAACACATGTGGTAGTCCGGGGATTCGAACCTAGGATGCTCACACCGAAAATCAACACACTTATGCATTGCACCACGAAGACAGTTAAAGAAAGGTGGACAAGCCTACGATTTATTATGCAGTTTCGAATCCTGCATATCAATCTAAGCATGTACACACTTTCCAACTGCGCTCATAGGCTATGCATAGGTGAAAGGAAATATATGTTATATCATAGTTACTAATCACATCTGCGGCCATGGCCTACCGTTTTATGCGATCCTCCAAGTACGCGAGGGGAGGGATGGGACCAGAACCTGACACTGACAGATTCTATGTATGCCACAATTGTATACACAAATTAGGGATGGAATTGAAGGAAATTCGGCAAAAATCTCTCCATATGCGCCCCCTCCCTCAAGCGTGGGGCCAGTGCCAAGGCACCATAGTTGCTTCGCACTGCCTCGGAACTCCCCTGCAAGCCATCTTAATCTACATTTGAGATGAATATTACATCCTATAATTCGTTTTTCATTTTGTTAAACAATTAGGATGTTATTATGTTCCATAACCACTTAATTTTGTCCCAGGAAACATAAATAGATGGTGTAAATAAGAGGGTCCGGCCGCCCATAAGTAATTAATCCCATAAGGTACGTTATTCCAATTACGCAAATCCCAATTACCCGGGACTTCTTGTCGCCCATATTCTTGCGTAAGCGGAGGATCGACTGTTTTTGCAATACGTTGATGTATTTTTCATCCCTTTTTGCGAAAATCGGATTTTGGCAGGATTGCCGCACCAGGAATAGGTCCTTTCAAACCTCTTGCCGTACTTGCCAGGTTAAATAGGCATAAACATTATCTTTTTACTTGTTTTATGGTACACTTTGGAAAAACCCAGTTTTGCCCGGGGTTTTTATGAAAAAACCCGAAATAACCCAGGTAGGTTGGGCTTTTTCAAGAAAAGTGGGTTTAATGCCAACCCTGCAATTGGACGATAGTTGGAGGGTTGAGAGCGGTCACCCTTCTTTGGGACAGGTTGAATGAGAGCAAACATCCAGCAAGAAGGAAAGGCGTTAGAGGAGAGACAGAGACGAAATAGTTTGCCTAGGCAGGGGGTCAGCACGGAAGCACAGTTTTTAAGTACAACAGGAGGAACACCGTCCGGACCGTACGCCTTCTTAGTATTAAGCCCAGAGAGGGTAGAAAGTACATCTTTAGAAGAGATTTGGATATTAGGCATAAGTAGGAGAGAGGGGGGTGGAGAGGGAGGAGTAGCACCGGAATCATCCAAGGTAGAGTTTCTGGCAAAAGTTTGAGCAAAGAGTTCAGCTTTGTCAGAGGAAGAACTTGAAGAAGTGATGGTTGTGCTATCAGAGTCGAAAAGGGGAGGGAAAGACGAGGAAGAAAAGTTGTTGGAGAGGTTTTTGGCTAGATGCCAGAAAGCTTGGGAAGAGCTAGAGTTGGATAGTTCAGTGCATTTATTATTGATGAAAGAGTGCTTGGCAAGTCGAAGAACAGATTTGGCTTGATTCCGGGCAGAAACATAAGAAGAATGAAATTTAAGGGTTAAGAGCGCTATATTTATCTAGTCAAATTTTCAAAGTTTTAATGGTAAAACACTCAATGTCAATACTAGGTAGTTTATTCCATCTATATCATTTACATAAACTAGGAAGAGAACTGGCCCTAGAACCGATCCCTGGGGTACCCCAGTAGTTACATTGGTCCATTTCGATACTTTCCATCCATCTCAACACTCCCCTTTGTATTACATACGCTTTTAACATTATCAATAAACGTTTGTTGGGTACCGTACTTTGTCAAAGGCCTTTTGAAAATCAAGGTATATAATAACTTGAGAGAGAGAGAGAGAGTGTGTGTGTGAGAGTGAGTTAGAGCTAGTGAAAAAATAAGGGCAGGAGGGGAGGCGAGATAAAAAGCATAGGGAGGGAAAAATTCTTAAAAACCATACTAATAATTATGATAAATATATTTACTACTTCCCTCCCACCCTCCTCTTCCCTACACCAGCATTACAGTGAGATTGAGGAGACACACAAAGAAAGCCGCAGACATCTCCCCTCCACCCCCTTTTATGCTCTCTCTCTCTCTCTCTCTCTCTCTCTCGCTCTCTCTCTCTCTCTCTCTTCTCCCCCAACGACTTCTTATCACTGTCACTGTAACACTCTATCACCACCATCCAAGTTTCTACAAGTCCCAGACACTAAAATCACGTTTACATATTCCCACTCTTGCTAAAACAGCTTCCCAGAAGTTAGGTGTGCTCAACCGTCTCCGTGGTTTCTACACCCCCGCACTGCTACTTGCTCTGTACAGGGTTACTGTGCGCAGATGTATCAAATATTGTTTGCAAGAGTGGGAGGCTTCTTGAAAGGGTAGACTCGCAAACATTTCGCCTCAACTCACCTCTTATTTCCTTACAATCTTGCTCTGCAATGTTACATCTCTTTCACTCTTCTACCACTTTATAATGATAAGCAGACTTCAGAGGTTTCTCAGTGTACATCTCCTTCCTCACGGAGTAGGTGGCATCCACCTTTCAACACAATCCCATCAATATTCTGCCCAACTCTCTAACCCAAGAGTGAACTAAACAAATATACTCTGGAACTCTCTCCCTCGCACTATCTTTCCCTCATCCTATGAATTAAAACTGCTTCACGCTCTGTGTGTCCAGACATTTTGACTCTAACGTACCAAGAATTTGGCACTATCACCTTCATTTTTGTTTTATTAAAACTAGTTGCGTATTTCTCACATAAACTCTAACTCACTATCAATTGAATTACTATAGTAATTCAATTGATACGTTTAAGAAGAAACTGGACGATCATCTGATGGAGATTGGATTATTATGAATGAATCAGTAGGTATGTAAGTGTAAATTCCCTTGCAGACTAATACCTTTCTATACTCTGTAATACCTTTCTATACTCTGTAATACCTTTCTATACTCTGTAATACCTTTCTATACTCTGTAATACCTTTCTATACTCTGTAATACCTTTCTATACTCTGTAATAACTTTCTATACTCTGTAATACCTTTCTATACTCTGTAATACCTTTCTATACTCTGTAATACCTTTCTATACTCTGTAATACCTTTCTATACTCTGTAATACCTTTCTATACTCTGTAATACCTTTCTATACTCTGTAATACCTTTCTATACTCTGAAATAACTTTCTATACTCTGTAATACCTTTCTATACTCTGTAATACCTTTCTATACTCTGAAATAACTTTCTATACTCTGTAATACCTTTCTATACTCTGTAATACCTTTCTATACTCTGAAATAACTTTCTATACTCTGTAATACCTTTCTATACTCTGTAATACCTTTCTATACTCTGAAATAACTTTCTATACTCTGTAATACCTTTCTATACTCTGTAATACCTTTCTATACTCTGTAATAACTTTTCTTGTGGGCATTTCCTGATTCATAAGGTTACACTTCATCCTAATTTCCGGTACAGCTTTTTAGCCAAAGGGAGCGGAGGGTGGGGAGCGAGCCTTCTACTCCTGCTGTCCTATTCTTTTACTATAAACTGTCCCTGTCTAGTAGGATTAAGGCCGGACCACCTAGTAGGAACCGCAAGGTCTGTGTGGACCGAGTAGTTGTGTAACTCTCTCTCTCTCTCTCTGGCTAGAATTTGGAGCTGAAGCGATTCAATACTAATAGATGTGGAAACTTTTTACTAATATGATTTGCTCTAACTGGAACAGACTTTAATATGATTTGCTCTAACTGGAACAGACTTTAATATGATTTGCTCTAACTGGAACAGACTTTAATATGATTTGCTCTAACTGGAACAGACTTTAATATGATTTGCTCTAACTGGAACAGACTTTAATATGATTTGCTCTAACTGGAACAGACTTTAATATGATTTGCTCTAACTGGAACAGACTTTAATATGATTTGCTCTAACTGGAACAGACTTTAATATGATTTGCTCTAACTGGAACAGACTTTAATATGATTTGCTCTAACTGGAACAGACTTTAATATGATTTGCTCTAACTGGAACAGACTTTAATATGATTTGCTCTAACTGGAACAGACTTTAATATGATTTGCTCTAACTGGAACAGACTTTAATATGATTTGCTCTAACTGGAACAGACTTTAATCCGAGATTGCAAACAGTTTTTAAGTAGAGCCGTCTTAAGGGACAAGTAGTTGTTTTTTCTCCCTCATGTTTAGTCCCATTCGGGTTTAGATTTTAAGACAGACATTCGTTCCATTAGTTTGGCAAATTTAAGACCTTTCATCCCATTTCTTTGTCAGTATAAAGAGCTTTCGTGCCATTTTATTGACTATTATTTCCAGGCGAGCGACAGCGAGCCTGTAATTCTAGAAGGATTTTTTTTACCGAAAAATATAAACTTCATCTTGAAGTGGGGTCTAGGGGGCGTTTCTTTTAAGCTATATATATAAACACAAATATAAATCACAAAATAACCACTACCCCCTTAAGAGGGTCGACACAATCTTTATTTTGCATATAAATAATCTCACTCCGACGAACGGCAAGGTCTTTCAGTAAGATACATTCCAATAATCATAAATACTTGTACCTACAAATACTCTCTCTCCCTCACTCTCTCTCACTCTCTCTCTCTCTCTCTCTCTCTCTCTCTCTCTCTCTCTCTCTCTCTCTCTCTCTCTCCTATCGCTATTCCCGGTCGTCACGTCAAGGCAATCCTGATAAACAAGGGCCTCATCATTACAGTGCAAATTTAGAACACCCTAATAACAGACATTCACAAACAGAAAACATTCCTCCGCGCTCAAGAAGATGGTGTTTACTTCATTATTAGCCCAAATTACCGGGTGCTGACTGCTGAGAAGTGACAACATAATAAAAGAGAGAAACACAAAATGAGGACAAATATGTAGAAGATAAAGCGACAAAATTGTGAAGTAGAGAAATATGAAATAAGAACAATTATGTACACAATATAAGGAAGTAAAATAAGAACAATTATGTAGACAATATAAGGAAGTAAAATAAGAACAATTATGTAGACAATATAAGGAAGTAAAATAAGAACAATTATGTAGACAATATAAGGAAGTAAAATCGAGACAGTCAATAAGGTTACATGTATCTGCATTTTTGAACCTTTAAAAGCCATATTTGTTTTCACCAACTCACCAATTAATTTACAAATAAACCTAACTAATGAAGTCAATGAAAGTAATGAATACATGTGGTACTCCAAAGAGTCGATCCTAGGATACTCACACCGAAATTCCGAACACTAAGCACTAGGCAATCAAGACAGTTAAAGGTTTATGCACAAGCCTACGATATATTATGCATTCTCGAATACTACATATTAATCTTAGCCTGTACATATACTCAACTACACTCTGATAATGAAACTTCTGGGATATAATAGAGCATTGTATTGTGTCGTTACCCATTTGGGTTCCATACTAATTTAGATAAATGTGCAGTTATTAGTATTAGTGATTGTATATAGTATATATCAGGGGAGGTGTGGCAGAGTGGTCTTGCCACTGGACTGGTAATCCAATGGACCCGTGTTCGAATCCCAATATGTCAATGGGGAGATATTATTGGGATGGAATTTGTGCTGTACCTAGTTTCAGTGCATTACCACAGCACACCGAAATGCCAAAACAAAATACCCTCATTGTTCCCTGATTAAATAGCACTGTATGAATATTCCCATATTCAAATATGCTACAGGGGGGCAATGCCTAGTGAGTTAATTGCTCAATAGGTGGCATTCTGAGAGTGAGGGTCCGAGCCTGGGGAGTGAGACTGTGAAGCGCAGAGGCGAAGCAGCTTCAGAGATGGAGTTGGGTTCGAGCCGTGAATAGGTGCTTCGCATGTCTCACTCCCTAGACTGGAACAAGACCTCACGGGCCTCACCGTGTTCAGCCGTAGAGTGTAAAGGCTATCAGCCTATGCCCGAGAGGGAGTAGTTGGAATATAGAAGAAAAAAAAAATATATATAGAAGAAATGAGGAATATGCAGATTTGGTATAAAAATAAGAGGAATCGTGACATACCTGTACAAAGGATACACTATACGAGCAATGAATGGAGATAAATAACACTATAATGAGCCAAGTGTCGATCAATGTGAATAGAAAATAAGGATCAATGAACATCAATGGATGAGAGATGGTAGAGCGTAAAGGTCTCATCTTGATATGAGGTTATTTTCTCGCTGATATTATCATCCTTCTCAAGATTGTGTTACCAAAAATTAACTCGCATATTTATTTGAGAATAGATAAACTTCGAAATTAATACAACACAACTAAAGAACCCCTAAATCTCACAATACATCCTCAGACTAAGATCAATTCCGCATTGTTGGGCCTTTTTTCCTCACAGCTCAGAAGCCCCCATTGCCGGAAATACCTTTGTTGTGACTCCGTTTTCATACACGGTGTAGTCATGCGAGGAAAAAGGCAGGAGATTAAATAAAGATAAAACAGAACTAAGAGTAAAAGAAATGCAAAACCTAACCATTGGAAGATAAATGGACATGGTGCAAACAGGAACTAAAGGTGCTCTCAAAAGTTCTTCCCTCTTCAACACACACACACACACCTACCCACCACACACACACACACCTACCCACCCACACACACACACACCTGCCTACCCACACACACACACACCTACCCACCCACACACACCTACCCACCCACCCACACACACACCTACCTACCCACACATACACACACACACCTACCCACACACACACACACACACACACACACACACGGGAAGTAAATTAAAGGAGACATAAACTAATAGAAGGAACACAACCAAACAAAGACTGATTGATAGTGAGGTACTCAAAGTAAAAACAAAAAACAAATGTGGGGGAGGGGGGGGGGGCAACAAAATGAAGTAAAAAATATAATTAGGCGATACAAAAAATACACGAACAATCAAGAGAAGATATCATAAATTATTGGAATATAGAAAACAAGAACAAAGTGTACAAGTGACTATGAGATAAATTCAGTACATTATTACAAACAAAAAGAAGGAACAAAAAGATAAAAGAAGAAAATTATAACAAACACCAGAAGAAAGTGACGGGGAAATCCGAATAAAGGGGGAACTATAATCAAGAGAGGCGAGACAAGCAGAATATGAAGAAATATGAAATAAATAAAAGGACGAATACAAGAATAGAGACAAAGGATAGAAATGTAAAAAAAGGAAGAACGTATGGAACCGAGGGAGGAGAAATGAAAGAAGACAGTAACGAAGGAGGCTGGGAGAGGAGGGAGAAAGACCAGGGAAAGGGAGAAACGGGATAGCAAGGGGGGCGAGAGAAGGGGTGCTGGTTGGAGAGATGAAGGAAGGGGAGACAAGGAAGACAAATAATGATACAACAAAAAGAGGAAAAGGAGAAAGAAGAGGAACATGAGAAGTAGGACGAGAAGGACAAGCTAAAACGTTGGAAAGATGAAGAGGAATTAAGCTGAGAGATGTCCTAGGAATTAGAGGAAAATGAGAGGAGGAAGAAAAAACAATGAAAATATGCTGTGCGTGGAGGTAGAGGCGAATAATGAGAAGATAGAAACAGGCAAATGCTAAGAGAGAATGGGGAAGCGGAAGAGAAGTCAATTAGAAGATACTGTAAATGGAGGTGAAGAAAAAATGGAAGACAGACACGGAAAACAAAAGAAAGAGAGAATGGAGAAGCGGGAGAGAAGTCAATTAGAAAATACGGCAAATGGAGGTGGAGAAGAAAATGAAAAGATAGAAACTGAACAACGGAAGAGAGAGGGGGAAGAAAAGGCCTGTGAAAGTGAGTGAGAGAGGCAGAATAGTAGAGGAGGGATTGAGTGGGAGGGAGAGGGGGGAGAGCTTGCTGGTTGGAAGCAAAGAGGCAGTGGGGAGGGAGCTATTAACAAGGTACGCGACCAGACTCACAATCCCATACGCCAACTCTCGCTTCCCCTTTCTTATGTTATCTATTTACTTCTTTACTTTATGTTCTCCTACCTTCCTTCTATTCTAATTTAAATTGTACTATTGTCTAGAAGTGTTGTAGAGTGCAATACAGTCCAGACATTCAAATATCGCCTTGATAAATATCTTGCCATGAATCCCCGACTGATGTTGTCTGTGCTCGAGTATTGTGACCATTTCAGTATCGTACATAGTACTATACTTTTGTATTCTGATGATAGTCTTTCTTGAGCTGAAGCCCTTCAGTTGATGGCTGTGGCAATCATTGTTTACAAGCAGCCTAGTACGAACCATTAGGTCTGTTGCTACTTGTCTTTCCTTTTATTCCTTTGAATTATATTTCTATGCTTCATATTATCCTTCCTTTCTTGGTTTTCATTTCAATTGTTCATATGTATATATTTACTTTATATAATTCATCTTCACCCTCATATATTTTGTTCTTATTGACTTCCTTCATGCACATTCTCCTTACTTCGTTACCCTTTTTGTACTGTATAAATCTATCCCAAATACTAGCTTTCTCCATCAAGGCCCTTTCTTAAGATACTGTAATTGTTTCCTCACTTCACATTCCTATAATAATAATTCCTTTTTAGTTGATCCTCCTTTCTTTATTGTAATTTATTGAGCTGTATTTTGTTTGTTTCTCCCCTTTATATTCTCTCTCTCTCTCTCTCTCTCTCTCTCTCTCTCTCTCTCTCTCTCTCTCTTCTATTCTTACAATAACTCTGTACTTTCCCTATTCCCTTCCATGAAATCACCATTCTCCTTTCGATGGCTTCCTCTTTTCATTCTCCCCTCCCGTTCAATTGTTTTCCAATCACGTATTCCCACCTGTTATTTAAACTATCTTTATCCACTTACTTCGTTCAAATTAATTCACCCTCCTTATCTGTTGTACGTATTTTCCCACTTCGTATTTTTTTAGCCGAATATCACCTCCTGTTACATTCGTTCTTATCACGTTCACCAACCTTCCCCCCCCTCTCTCTCTCTCTCTCTCTCTCTCTCTCTCACACACACACACACACACACTTTACTGCCGTGTGAATTTGCATCCCCCTCCTACTCCACATAGCCTTCAATCTCACACGGCCGTCTCGCCTACTTCACTTCAATTTCTTTTCACATTTCGTACCTTTCCACATCTCAAAATTATTTTTGATCATTACATTTATATCAGATTTTCACATACCAGCCCAAATCCTATCCTTACATGATCACATAATATTTTGTTCCCGCCTTTACTCATAGTTTTTGTTTTCAACCACCCAAGACGTTTTAAATTACTTTCACAACATATTCTAACCAACTTTCCCATTTACTTCTTCATTCACATTTTATTTTATTTTTCTCACCAACCCACGTTTTTTTGCATTCGCATTATCTTTTATGTCCATAAATGTATTTTATGTCTCTCCACTTTTACAGCTACGTTTCATGCATACCTGTACCTTTTCTCAACTCGCATTCTGTATATTCAATTATACCATACTGTATATCTAATTTTTTTCTGCACTTTTCTCTCATCCCATAACCTCCTGTTCCACAAGATCATCACACTTCTCTCTTAACCCATTGACTGCAGGAGACGTTCCGAAACGCCCTGGCAATTAACAGCAATTTACAGGCTTTTAAAGCCATTTAAAGCCTGTAGAATCGAGTGCGATGGAGTGGGAGCGTGACAGGCCACCCATCCTCTCTCCAGCCAGCCGGTCGGTGCACAGAGGAGTATGAGCCATACTCTTGCTAGACATACAGCGCTGCCAAAGGCAAATGTAGTGCGACATTAGCGATAATTGCTCAATATTAGCGAATGTCTATGGTAGCGCTGTGGGTGAAGCCCGCGAGCTACGAAGCTCGTTTTGGTGTCATTTTGAAGCTATTTTCATCTAGTTTTTGGCTGAATACATTTAATTTCATTCATATACTTGCTTAATCAATCAGGAGTGCCTGAATGAGCCCTAATATGGCGGAAATATGCCTGCAGTGTAAGTGTTAATGTATGCATTATTCCGTTCAATGTGTATCCAACTTTCTTCCATATTGTTTTCATGTTCTTCTATCTATTCCGTCCTTCCATTCTTCCTTGGCCTACACATACCCTCAACTCATGCCTTACATAAGCATTAATGTTCAGACCTATCCCGTTCTAAGATCCCATCCCATCTTTTACAGTTTCCTTATCCTCATAATACTTATTTTTACTCTTATGTCCCCCTTCACTTCCACTTCTTCTTTCGCCTTCACATTATTTTACGAGTATATGTGTTCATATTCTAAAAAAATCAATTCCAACTCATCTCTTCCCATTCCAATATCTTATAACCCCTTTATCTTTGTTAATCGTAAAAATTATTCCATTTGTGTTTCTCCCTTTGTACCTCTAATTATTATGTCATTAGACAACTTAATTCAGCTTACCAATAAACTATGGAAGTCCGAGGATTAATCAAAATAATATTCCTTTTATTCATGGCTGTCATATCTAAGTTAGGTAAAAACCGTCTAATATTAGCTACAAATATACAAAAAGACTCCATCGTACTGCATGGGTTAAGTCATGAATTTACAAAATCTATGCTCGTCAGGTATTTTCGGGAGTGCTCTTACAGACAACATTAATGTGTCCTATATATGTCTGATATTTATCCACTATTCAAAAGTATCAATCAAATAATGGGAGCATACGCCGTGACAATGCGTGGCCGCTCTCACCCACATACGCCACCCAAGAGGATTGTCCCGGGAAAGCCTGCAGACATCTGCCTGGTCCAATCAAGTATTCAATCGCATGATTTACCGACTTCCTTCAGCCATGAGTTCTGTGGTCTTCCGCTGGGCCTCCTCCACTAAGGGTTGTCTTCTGTAGAGACCATCTGATGAGCGGGATCAGCCTTGGGGAGGCGAACCATATACACATATAGCCGAAGTTGGCGTTCACGGATTATGCAACTATGTCTCGAGTCAGTTTCACGGAGTATCGCTGGTTTGATACGCGATCGTACCAGCGATAACCCATGATCCTGCGGAGACACTTAGTACCAAAGGAGTTGATAAGTTTCTTCAAAACAGTTTAGTGTCCATGTCTCACAGTCATACAGTACGACATGGAACACCAGTGTTTTGAAGATCAGAAGCTTCGTCCTTCTGCATAAGTATCGACAACGCTATATACTTTTGTTGAGTGAATCCATAACACCCTATGCTAAGCCGAGACGAGGATTTACATCGTAGCCCGACTCACCACTGTTGTGGATCACGCTGCCAAGATAGATAAACTTATCCAAGATCTATATTTCCTCACCACATGCATGAACAGATTGAACGGCATCATCCAACAAGTCGTCAACAGATATTGTAAATCTGTTTGCTCAGTTGAATATTACAAGTAACTCAACAACGAATAATACTCAATCAATGCTATCAAGCTACCCAAATCAAGATATACTTTTGATGTGATCTATGTTTTTGTAAATACTAACACACAAATATTAGATAAAATGATCCAACACCGCCAACATCGTATACCAGTATTTTTCATGTGACGCTCAAATCCACTTCATTATTATTCATTCCCTTATTATACATGCCCTCGTTTGAAGATGAATTAGCACGTTAATTAACTTCTTGCACACTTTCTTCTCGCCTTCACGCAATCCCATTTACCAACCTCTCTCGGTTTCTTTACAGTAATATTTTCTCTCTTTTCCTACAACACTCGTTTTCTCTTATTACTTTTGTACCCTCTCAGTTCCTTCCCTCTTACTTTGCCTTTCGTATATTTCCTTTACAGTTTTTCATTTGCTCTATATAATTTCCAATTTAGTTTCTTTTCTCTCTCTCCTTAAATCTTCCAGACCTACAACCAATATCCTCTACACTTCATCTATCCTATAGTTACCTAACATCATCTCCCACTACAACCAATATCCTTTACACTTCATCTATCCTATAGTTACCTAACATCATCTCCCACTACAACCAATATCCTCTACACTTCATCTATCCTATAGTTACCTAACCTAACATCATCTCCCACTACAACCAATATCCTCTACACTTTATCTATCCTATAGTTACCTAACATCATCTCCCACTACAACCAATATCCTCTACACTTCATCTATCCTATAGTTTACATAACATCATCTCCCACTACAACCAATATCCTCTACACTTCATCTATCCTATAGTTACCTAACATCATCTCCCACTACAACCAATATCCTCTACACTTCATCCATCCTATAGTTACCTAACATCATCTCCCACTACAACCAATATCCTTTACACTTCATCTATCCTATAGTTACCTAACATCATCTCCCACTACAACCAATATCCTCTACACTTCATCTATCCTATAGTTACCTAACATCATCTCCCACTACAACCTATATCCTACACTTCATCAATCCTATAGCTACCTAACATCATCTCCCACTACAACCAATATCCTCTACACTTCATATATCCTATAGTTACCTAACATCATCTCCCACTACAACCTATATCCTACACTTCATCAATCCTATAGCTACCTAACATCATCTCCCACTACAACCTATATCCTATACACTTCATCTATCCTATAGTTACCTTACATCATCTCCCACTACAACCTATATCCTACACTTCATCAATCCTATAGCTACCTAACATCATCTCCCACTACAACCTATATCCTCTACACTTCATCTATCCTATAGTTACCTAAGAACATCTCCCACTACAACCTATATCCTCTACACTTCATCTATCCTATACCTACCTAAGACCATCTATTAATCACACATACTCTCTCTCACTATCCTTTCTTCCAGGCCTCCCCCCTTCCAGTCCTTCATAAACCAGTATATTATCTCTCCTACGCACCCTCTTCCACACAAGGGGGGGGGGGGGGGTCTCTCTCTCTCTCTCCGTGCCTATCTTACCATAGGCCGTCTAATACACTTGAACCATCAAGAAATGTGCCTCTTCATTGTTTATTTTCCTCTCCTTCCTTCACTTCTTAATTCCATTCCTTTACCCCTTTCTTTCAGTTCCTCTTCTCCCCTCCCTCTTTCTTCCTTTAGGAGTTTAGCATTAGACGGAAAAATATGTTTCTAGGTTATAGTGTAGTGATTATCGTTTAATTATTATGATGTGACTATACGATCATTTATTAATAAAACTACTTTCAACTCCATAAAAAGGTGATTAAATTAGTTATGCAGCATCTACCAACAAACTAGTTCTCGTAAAACTGTCTTTATGAACATAAAATTAATAAGCTATCTTTAGGTATACACTACCTGACTAATACCACATATATCTACACCTAACCTAACCAAACCGAAGCTAGCATAACATTATACTGACTAGGACTAGGGCATATCTAGAACCAATGAGGTTAGTGTAGCTGCCTTCATACGGGAAATATCTTCTGAGATTGATAATATGAGGAAACTTCACACAAGAGACCTTGAATTGTTAAAATATGAAGTAAAACAGCCTAATTTACAATTAATAAGCAATAATCAGAGGACTATTCTTGTACTTCTCTAAAACCCCTTCTCTCCTTATTGCCCTACCTCTTCCTTTCTTGTCCTTCTCCAAAACCCCTTATCTCCTTATTGCCCTACCTCTTCCTTTCTTGTCCTTCTCCAAAACCCCTTCTCTCCTTATTGCCCTACCTCTTCCTTTCTTGTCCTTCTCCAAAACCCCTTCTCTCCTTATTGCCCTACCTCCTCCTTTCTTGTCCTTCTCCAAAACCCCTTCTCTCCTTATTGCCCTACCTCTTCCTTTCTTGTCCTTCTCCAAAACCCCTTCTCTCCTTATTGCCCTACCTCTTCCTTTCTTGTCCTCCAAAACCCCTTCTCTCCTTATTGCCCTACCTCTTCCTTTCTTGTCCTTCTCCAAAACCCCTTCTCTCCTTATTGCCCTACCTCTTCCTTTCTTGTTCTTCTCCAAAACCCCTTCTCTCCTTATTGCCCTACCTCCTCCTTTCTTGTCCTCCAAAACCCCTTCTCTCCTTATTGCCCTACCTCCTCCTTTCTTGTCCTTCTCCAGTAAACAAGACCCTCGTCTCACCTTCTTTATCCTTCAGTAACAGACCCTCCCCTTCTTCTCTTACCTTCCCTCTCAGTTGGACTACTTCAGTAAACAATCTTGCTCTTCACCCCTTGTTCTTCCTATTGCCTTCCTCCCCCCCGCTCCCCTCCCCCTCTTCTCCTCTTTTAGTAAACAACTGTAAACAACTCTCCCCTCACCTCCTTCTCTACCTCTTTCCTCCTACCCCCATCTTTCTAGACCTCCTTCAGTAAACAGAAGGTTCCCCTTCACCCCCTTCTCTCCCGCTTTCCTTCCTTCCCTCCCTCTTTCTTGACCTCCTTCAGTAAACACGACCTTCCCCTCACCCCCTTCGTGAAACTTTTCTCTCCCCGAGGACTCGACTCTTCCTTGGTCCCTCCTCGACCCCTGAGAGAGAGAGAGAGAGAGAGAGTGATTGAGGAAGTGAGTGTGTGTGTGTAAGAGGGAGATTGGGGATGAACGAGGAACATGCACTATGATGGGTGGTTGGTGGTGGTGGTTTAGGGGGGGGGGGGGATATATGTTAACATGTAAACTAAAGTTAAATACCAGTACAAGTATATTATGAAAATTATATTGAATTTGTTTTTGTATTAATATAAACACATGCAATATATATATAAGCTTTACTAGAGAAGGTATGCTCAAGTTATTGTGTGTGTTTACTTATACAGTATATACACTGTATATCAGTGTATGTTAACAAGGTTATGATTTAATACAATAGAGGAAACAAGAGGCGGGCTAGAGGTAGGACAAAGGGTGAGGATAACAAGGCTACTGTGAAATATGTATGGCAGTGTGTGGAGAGGGAGAGGGGAACAATACAATCTTTATCGGTAGAAACAATGAATGAAATGAATAGTGATGATAACAACGAGATGTATACCATTATATGACAGTGGAGAGAGAGAAAGAGAGAGAGAGAGAGAGAGAGAGAGAGAGAGAGAGAGAGAGAGAGAGAGAGAGAGAGAGAGAGAGAGAGAGAGAGAGAGAGAAAGAGAGAGAGGGGGGGGTAAGATTAGATAAATATATGTATTTGTAATAGTCGAATGGGAGGGAAGACGGATAGACAGGGAGAGGTAGAAAGATAAGAGGGAATATATAAGAGGTAGGTAGGTTGGGACAAAGAAAGAGGGGAGGGGGATATACTGTAAATATGACATGTATAACATGCCATTTTTTTTTTTTTTTTTTTTTTTACGTTTAGTTCGGACAATTACCTTACTTAGATTGGAATAGTGTTGCATATAAAGGTTTATTATGTATTGCCATATTATATATAAACATATTTGTCTAAATGGCTACCTGCGAACAGATTAAATTAATGTGGACTAATTTCAATGGTGGCAAGATCCACACATTAATTTAACTTGAAAACAATTAGGCTAAACTAGTCTTAAACGACCAAATGTTGGTTAGGTAGACGAATTATTGGCATTTTTTGACTAATTTATGCCGACATGAAGGGATGGAGTGAAAGGAAGATGGAAGTTAGGGCAATGGAGAAAAGGAAAATATTTCTATTCTATCTATCTATTGCCTGACGCCGCGATCCCCAGGCAATATTTAAATATTAAAATAAATACTGAAGGAAGGTGATTAGAAGGTAAAAATGGGGGGAGGGGGGTTAAGGGAGGAAGGTGGGGAATGTGTGAAACGGGAGGGAAGGAATGTGGGTGAAAGATGCAAAAATAAAGGCACCGCATCAGAAAGGGTGAAGGTGGAAGAAAATTAAGGGGTCTTAAGAGTAAGGAGGGGAGAGGTAGGAAGGAGAAAGAAGGGAAAGATTAAAATGAGATAAAATTATAGAGTAGGGAGGAAGAAAACAGAAAACAGAAGGGAGAAATGGTGTAAAAAAGGAATGAATTAAAAGTGCAATAGGAGTATAATGTTTGAAAGAAGAGGGACTATAGCGCTGGAGTGAATGAGGAAAGAACTGAATACGCCGAGGAGGGAGAAAGAAAGGAAAGTAAACAAATGCTGGGGGGGAGGGAAGTAAAGAGGGAGAATGAAAGGAAGAGAATGAATAGAAGGTGAGGAAGGAAGTGGGAAGAGAGAAAAGAGAAGCAAAAGAAAAAAGGTGGAGGCAAGGGAAACAAATGAAAGAATGGTGGGTCAGAAAGTAAGGAGGGGATAGAGGAAACTGATATGAAGAAGAAGAGAAGGAGGAATAGAGGAAGAGAAGGCGAACGGAGGAAAGGAAGACTAAAGAAGAGAAACACGAGGGAGGCGGAAAATATAGAGGCATGCAGGGAGAACCATAGTAAGAGAAGGAGGTAATGGAAGGAATATAGGGAGATAGGGAAGGAGGGAGAAGGTCTGTCGGTCGGTTGGTTGGTTGCCACAGTCACAGCGCCATACCACAGTCACACAGACATAATTTAATTCTCTGGCTCCAAGACGGCGCGGCCACAGTCACCCCCCCCCCCCCCTCTCTCTCTCTCTCTCTCTCTCTCTCTCTCTCTCTCTCTCTCTCTCTCTTTCTTTCTCTCTCTCTCTCTCACAAACTCTAATCAATTCGTTACACCCACATATTCAGTGACTCAGTGCACTTCGCCACAATGCATAATTATAATATTCAAAATATTCATGTGGAAATATTTATAATCATACTAATTTAAAATAATAATGATTAAGTAATGCTATAAGAAATGATATAAACGTTTACCGTTAGGAATAAATCATGTAAATACTCAAGCCAGCTACAATTGTTTTTATAATTAATACAGATAAACATTATAGAGTGAGACAGAGAAAGCAGGGAGAGAAGGGAAGAGGGTTTAAGGTAATTATTAAGTATATGATCTTATTCGATAACACTGTACCCATTACATGTATTCTCCAATCGCCCAACTCAGCACTACTGAGGTTAAATGCAGGAAGTTAAATGTGAAGACTGAATACCGTAGACTTATACATATTTGTCTACTGTTCATGATTACCGGTACTGATATATAAATAATATACATATTAGTTAAAATTATAATAACTATTATTTATTAAATATTATCAGCAAGAATACATAAAATATTTCAATGTCATTACCTTCCTTTTTATCAAAAGCATAATTATGACTATAATAATATCCATTGGCTTAACAACAATCTCATCTCTATCCCTATTTTTAGTTTTATTTAATATAAAATCTAATTCCGAACCAGTTTCCGCAATCTAAAAGCAGTCGTAATTAAGTTATTGTTTGCTAAAAAGATCAATTAGAAATATTTGCATTTGAATCTCTATCAAATGGTTCAACAAAAGTATTAGACGTGAAACAATAATTTCATTTGTAGAATATAAACCCACAAAACTAAAATGTGTCCAAAAGTGATATCCCATACCACTAAACCATACACTTCACATAATAACATTTATCTGCTTTATTTGTATGTTAAGGGGAGGTTTCTAGTTTGTTCCCTAGACTTCCATCAAGTTGAAAATTACACCCCCTTGACCCCCTTTCAAGATAAATTTGTACATTTTTCGGTAGAAAATGTCCTGGCCGAAGGCCACTTCCTCTTAAATTATAGACTTGCTATCGCTCGTCAGGAAAAAATCGACACCTAAATGGCACGAAAGGTCCTAAAATTGACAGAAATGGGGCGAACGTTCTTAAAATCGCCAACCTAATGGGTCGAACGTATTAATTTTGTTTAAAGGTGGGGGCTCATGGGTTGAGATAAACATGGAACGATAATCGCCAAGCTGTACATAATTATCTTGCAAAATGCAATGGCACTGAAATAATTATTAACAATGGTATAAAGGATTTTGTGGATCGTCTATACCGGGCCTGTGACGTCATAGTGACGTCACACCAGTATCCTTATCCTAGACTGGATGGTGGACTCACACTCTTGTGACGTCACAGGCCCGATATAGACGATCCACAAAATCCTTTATACCATTGTTAATAATTATTTCAGTGCCATTGCATTTTGCAAGATAATTATGTACAGCTTGGCGATTATCATTCCATGTTTATCTCAACCCATGAGCCCCCACCTTTAAAGCAATGGGGCTAAACATGAGGGAGAAAGGGGGTAAGAAAAAAATGCCTCAAGTGGATATCTCCCCTTAAAAGCTTTCAGTTATTGGTTTTAGGCTGCTTGTCAATGGCCAGCTTATGAATGACACAGCGGCTTAACTCATCCACCCATGAACCAATACATTTTAATTTTCTGAAATTAACTTTCATGTTTCTGATTTTATAGCTTCGAAATTTTGCATTATTCATTGATTACAGGTAAACCGAACATTAATTTTTACATTTAATATTAAGTATATTGATTACCATATATAATAATGTAACCCATCAGTACGATTAAGTATATTGATTACCATATATATAATAATGTAACCCATCAGTACGATTAAGTATATTGATTACCATATATATAATAATGTAACCCATCAGTACGATTATACATTTCCGTTTGATTATAGTTATCGGTGACAACATTGGTTACCCATTAACTTTAAGGTGGAGTCACATGTGCGATTTTTTCTGGCGATTTTCGGTAGGCAATATCATTCTGTCAATATTTCGGCACTCTTTGCCTTGGTATAGGAATTTGGCGTCTGTTGAAATTAACTTGCGGTAAATCCTCACCCCAGGAGTATGATTATGAATGAATATGATTGGTTAGCAGTGGTGTGCGTTTTGTCACAGAAGCTATAATAATAAATAGAACTTTTGTTATGTCCAAAAGCTTGAACAATATTCAACCAATCAGGAACAGCTTTGCGTAAGGGTGGAACGGAGTAAATCCCGAAGGCAGATTATTGTAAGTGGCTGAATACTTATGAAACTTTAATTCCGATATTATCAGACTCAAATTGTCAGAAATCGTGCTGAGAAAATCGACGTTGTAACTCCCCCGGTAATAAAGATACGAGTCGGTGTCACATGAGCGTTTTTTGGGGGGAGGTAACTTTCGGATACTTTTTTTTTTTTTTTTTTTTTTTTCCCTATATTCCAACTACTTCCTCTCGGGCATAGGCGGAGAGGCTGCACATCCAACCGATCAACACGGTGAAGCCCGTGAGGTCTTTCTCTAGTCTAGGGAGTGAGACACGTTAAGCGTTAGAGTTCAACTCACGCCTCGAAGCAGCTCCATCTCTGAAGCTGCTTCGCCTTTGTGCTTTGGTATGGCTATCTAGACTATGTTTAATTACATTGGGTGGCTAAATGTTCAGATAACTGTAATCCAGAAGCTGTCAGCTCATAATGGCAGAAAAACATAGACCGGAAAATAACTAGTGTGACACTGCTCTGAGTTAAGTCGGTATCACGTAACAAAAGTAATGATATTGGCGTTTAGTGTGGACGCCTTTGTTTACGTTATACAAATATCTATTGGTCAACATTACTCTAAAAATATACCCACAAAAATGTGCGAAACAAGATTAAAAAGCTCTGTCATTTTTACATTAAGTATAATCGGCTTGTAAACTCCACTGCATCATATTTTTACTCGGATTATGTACTTTTCTGAAAAATCACCATTACAAGGATTGTTGTGACATAGCTTTAATGGGTTTATAATATTATGATGATCTACAATATTCGTGATACCACCTAACGATACTATTCAATGTTTGGGGGGGGGGGGGGGGTAATATTAAGTCAATCACTTCCTTTTGAGTTTTATAATGTATTAATACAATAGTTTTAGCAATTCCAAATACGAATTGTAAGCTATATTTTTTTTTTGGGGGGGGGGGAAACCTATATACAATTAATTCACCAAATGGTAAAGTACAAGTGTTACTATCTGTAGTTTAATAAACTAAGTATTATATGTAAAACAGAACATTGCTTTGTATTATTAACCCTAATATAACGGACTGAATAACATTGGCCTCTCTGTTGGGTAACAACCAGATTTGTGTATTATTTAACCCTAATATAACAGACTGAATAACATTGGCCTCATCTCTGTAAGTAACAACCAGATGTACCTTGTATTATTTAACCCTAATATAACAGACTGAATAACATTGGCCTCATCTCTGTAAGTAACAACCAGATGTACCTTGTATTATTTAACCCTAATATAACAGACTGAATAACATTGGCCTCATCTCTGTAAGTAACAACCAGATGTACCTTGTATTATTTAACCCTAATATAACAGACTGAATAACATTGGCCTCATCTCTGTAAGTAACAACCAGATGTACCTTGTATTATTTAACCCTAATATAACGGACTGAATAACATTGGCCTCATCTCTGTAAGTAACAACCAGATGTACCTTGTATTATTTAACCCTAATATAACAGACTGAATAACATTGGCCTCATCTCTGTAAGTAACAACCAGATGTACCTTGTATTATTTAACCCTAATATAACGGACTGAATAACATTGGCCTCATCTCTGTAAGTAACAACCAGATGTACCTTGTATTATTTAACCCTAATATAACAGACTGAATAACATTGGCCTCATCTCTGTAAGTAACAACCAGATGTACCTTGTATTATTTAACCCTAATATAACGGACTGAATAACATTGGCCTCATCTCTGTAAGTAACAACCAGATGTACCTTGTATTATTTAACCCTAATATAACAGACTGAATAACATTGGCCTCATCTCTGTAAGTAACAACCAGATGTACCTTGTATTATTTAACCCTAATATAACGGACTGAATAACATTGGCCTCATCTCTGTAAGTAACAACCAGATGTACCTTGTATTATTTAACCCTAATATAACAGACTGAATAACATTGGCCTCATCTCTGTAAGTAACAACCAGATGTACCTTGTATTATTTAACCCTAATATAACGGACTGAATAACATTGGCCTCATCTCTGTAAGTAACAACCAGATGTACCTTGTATTATTTAACCCTAATATAATGGACTGAATAACATTGGCCTCATCTCTGTAAGTAACAACCAGATGTACCTTTGTATTATTTAACCCTAATATAACGGACTGAATAACATTGGCCTCATCTCTGTAAGTAACAACCAGATGTACCTTGTATTATTTAACCCTAATATAACGGACTGAATAACATTGGCCTCATCTCTGTAAGTAACAAATAGATGTACCTTTGTATTATTTAACCCTAATATAATGGACTGAATAACATTGGCCTCATCTCTGTAAGTAACAACCAGATGTACCTTTCGCTCTCTATCCTTTTCAACCTGATGCTCTATTCGTGTGGCTGTTTAATTTAGCATACTGAAGGGCATAAAGCTTATTAGTAGTTTCAAAATTCTCCTTGACATTTATTTTGAAGTTTTGTATTGCCAATACAGTTCAAAATCCAAATGATAATGTTTATTTTTTATAAAACTTTAATTTAATTTAAACCCCATTTTATAAAGCTGTATTTTATCAGAACACACACACACACACACACACACACACACACACACACACAAGCAAAGATGGGGAGAAATTGCCTGCTTGAAATCTTCAAAGTTGAGGGAGCTGCACAAACACTGGAGGCGAGGAGTGTGCTTGTTGGGGGAGGGAGAGTGGAAAGTACAGGAAAAGGATGGATGGAGGGGTGGTCATGGTGGGGGTTACGGACAGGTTTTCAACGACTACAGTCGGTTTGATTCCAGCTGACGGTAAATTGAATCCCTTAGCAGATTATTTGTCGATTCTTGATGGAACTACTATCATTTTATGTCACATTAATATCAAGTGTTCAGTATATATAGGTACAAAATCTTAATAATTGCCAAGTAAGAAAGTCGGAGAAGGGTAGAAAAAGGGGGATAGTTTTTTGTTGATGGGAGCAGATTTGATAGGTGGTTAGTGGTTAGTAGAGGAAGGGGGTTACAATAAAAGGAGGAGGGTGCCTGGGTGTACTAAGGTGGGTTGAGAGGGTGTAATTGTCGGTAGAAGTAAGGTGGAGGGATGGAGTGGGTTTGGGGGAAGGTTACGGACGACCAGTAAGGGAAGGTGGAAAACAGGATTGGTTAAGGAAGGAGAAGGCAGGCAGTTATGGAGAGGAATGTGGTTGTATGTGGAGGAAGAAGGGTGTGAGGTTTGGGTGTTGAAACATGGTAACCACGACTAGGGTGGAAGGTGGAGGGGGGTAGAAAGAGATCAAATGACATGGAAAGGGGTACTACGGTGGGAGATGGAGGATATGTGTGGTGGGGTGGGTGTGAAATAAAGGGGTATGCTGAATACGGGGTGGGAGCGGGTTAGGAACGACTATTGTGGGCGTAGGAGAGGGTAAGGGTGAGATATGGAAGACGGAGGAGGAAGAGGAGTCGAGGGGTAGGAATGTGCATGTCAGTAAAAGTGGTGGCTGGAATAGGGTGGGGTGGGGGAGAATAAGAACGATTAGAACGGGTAAGGGGATGAAAATAACGGAGCAAACCGTTGTAAGGGTAATGAAGGAGATAAAAGTCCAAGTTGCCTGTAACAAGTGTGTCCCTCAAAATTGAAAGTGTGAAAGAGAGCCAAATTCAAGGTACGTTAGAGACAAACACTTTGGACACTCGGACGTTGAAGCAGTTTAAGTCATATGATGAGGGAAAGACAGATTGAGGGAGAGTTCCAAAACTTACTTCTTGAGTAGAACAAAAAATGGGAAAATCGGGGGTTCCTCTAGGATTAGAGAGTTGGACAGAATAGGTGATTGGAGGGAGGTGGAGATAGAGTAAAGTGAAAGGAGGCTATGGCAAGTTAGGAATGTGTGGAAGAGCAGGGGAAAGGGGGCAGGATGGAATAACAAAGATGATAGGTGGATGAGTGTATTTGTTGGTCAAAGAAGTGTAGGGGAGTGATAAGGTTGGGGAGACTGTCAAATACTAGGAAGGGAGGGCAAAAAAAAAAAAAAAAAAAAAAAGAGGTCAAGCGAGAGAGAGAGGAGGGGGGGATGCGCGCGCGTTCAGGAGACTATTGCAAGAAGGGGTAAGAGGCAAGGAGGGAGAGAAAGAGTGGAAACAAAGAACAAAGACCTTTTAAAAGGCGGGCTACAGAACACAAAGAGGGCAAATGTAATATAATATAACCAGAGAGGTTGAAACCAAAGCAGAGAAATGCAGGAAAGAAAATAATGTGAACAGATGGAAGAGGAACATCAAGAATATAAAGAGTTCGAATGATCGGAGCAACTCCATAACTTTCCACCAAACTTAATCCGACAACATTTCCAATTTAACTGCAACAATATCGTTCATAAATATGTACATCGATATTGAGATGATAATGATGATAATAATAATAATAATAATAATAATAATAATAATAATAATAATAATAATAAAAATAATAATAATTGTAACAATTGTACACACATATGAGAGAGAGAGAGAGAGAGAGAGAGAGAGAGAGAGAGAGAGAGAGAGAGAGAGAGAGAGAGAGAGAGAGAGAGAGAGAGAGAGAGAGAGAGAGATTTTAAAGGTACCACCTTACATTGCTCGCCTTTTGTTTAGTTTTGTTACCTTGGCAGAATGGCTTGGCCGAACTCTCCAGCAACATTATACGTAGCTTACCTGCAACATTAACCTTAATATCATGTCATTACAGATAATTAAAATTGTGCCATTATTAACATATATTCTGCCATTTGACAGCACTCTGTAATATATTACGCCCTGTGTGAGAGAACAAGAGAAAGAAAGTAAGAGCGAGCGAGAGTAAAGAGTACAAGAGGGGGTTGGGATGGAAGGGGGAGAGAGGAACAATGAGACCAAGAAAAGCTGCAGCTAACACCCCCAAGGAAGGCTTGAATGATCCAGGGGACGGAGGAGAGGAGAGAAGCAGGGTGGAAGGAGAGAAAAGCAGCAGAGCAGAGGAGAGGAGAGAAGGCAGAGTGGAGGGAGAGAAAAGCAGCAGAGAAGAGGAGAGGAGAGAAGGCAGAGTGGAGGGAGAGAAAAGCAGCAGAGGAGAGGAGAGAAGGCAGAGTGGAGGGAGAGAAAAGCAGCAGAGAAGGGGAGAGAAGGCAGAGTGGAGGGAGAGAAAAGCAGCAGGTAAGGGGAGATAAGGCAGAGTGGAGGGAGAGAAAAGCAGCAGAGAAGGGGAGAGGAGAGAAGGAAGGGTGGAGGGAGAGAAAAGCAGCAAAGAAGAGGAGAGAAGGAAGGGTGGAGGGAGAGAAAAGCAGCAGAGAAGAGGAGAGAAGGAAGGGTGGAGGGAGAGAAAAGCAGCAGAGAAGAGGAGAGAAGGCAGGGTGGAGGGATAGAAAAGCAGCAGAGGAGAGGAGAGGAGAGAAGGCAGGGTGGAGGGAGAGAAAAGCAGCAGAGAAGAGGAGAGAAGGAAGGGTGGAGGGAGAGAAAAGCAGCAGAGAAGAGGAGAGAAGGCAGGGTGGAGGGATAGAAAAGCAGCAGAGGAGAGGAGAGGAGAGAAGGCAGGGTGGAGGGAGAGAAGAGGAGAGGAGATAAGGCAGAGTGGAGGGAGAGAAAAGCAGCAGAGGAGTGGAGAGAAGGCAGGGTGGAGGGAGAGAAAAGCAGCAGAGAAGAGGAGAGGAGAGAAGGTAGGGTGGAGGGAGAGAAAAGCAGCAGAGAAGAGGAGAGGAAAGCAGGCAGGGTGGAGGGAGAGAAAAGCAGCAGAGAAGGGGAGAGAAGGCAGAGTGGAGGGAGAGAAAAGCAGCAGAGAAGGGGAGAGAAGGCAGAGTGGAGGGAGAGAAAAGCAACAGATAAGGGGAGAGAAGGCAGGGTGGAGGGAGAGAAAAGCAGCAGAGAAGGGGAGAGGAGAGAAGGCAGGGTGGAGGGAGAGAAAAGCAGCAGAGAAGAGGAAAAAGAAGAGTTTTTGACTAGAGAAACACAAAGGAGGTAAAGAAACGGAAAAGATATGAGTAACAGAAATAAGAGGAGATGGTACAAAAGAGGAAACACTAAACAGAGAGGAGAGGAAAGTAGTAGGGGGAGTACATCAGGGAAAACAAAGAACAATTATGAAAACATGACAAGAGAAAGAAGACATTTGAGTAAATTATACCAGAGAAGAGGGAGAGTATACCAAAGAAAAAAATATGATAGAAATTGTGAACGAAAAGTAAATCTGAAAGAGAGAGGAGGGAGGGGGGGAGGGGTACAAAAGGAATTCAGACAGAAGAAAACAAAACATAACTATATAATCTCCTAATTGGTGTAACATAACATTATATACATGTACATTCCGTCCATGGCTGATACAGTTTCAAGTACGTAAGGAGAGGGAATAAAGAGACAAGTGATATATTTGAGATTATGATGAAATTAAGGGGGGTCACCTGCTTTTTTTTATCTTTCTCTCCTTTTCTCTCTTTCTCTGACTTGTATCCATTCGGCCCCATTCAGCCAACTGTTTTAAGACGTTTATCCCCATCCAGGTGTCGATTTCTTACTGGCGAGCGATAGCGAGCCAGCATTGTATGGAGAAATCCGGCTTCGCCGGAGCAATTTTTCTATAAAAAATGTACAAGTTTAGCTGTCAAAACAAAAATATATATATGCTGGCTCGCGGGAAAATATTGACACCTGGATGTGGGTAAACATCTTAAAACAGTAGGCTGAATGGGGCCGAATGGATACAAGCCAAAGAGAGAGGGAGAGAAAGAGAAAACAAGCGAGGTGGGCTCCCTTAAGGAGGTCGGCCAGGGAGAACTAATGAGGAAAGGGAGGGGGATGAGTAATACAGTATGAATGAGTAAATGGAGGGGATGAGTAATACAGTACGAGTGAGTAAAGGGAGGGAATGAGTAATACAGTACGAGTGAGTAAAGGGAGGGGATGAGTAATACAATATGAGTGAGTAAAGGGAGGGATGAGTAATACAGTACGAGTGAGTAAAGGGAGGGGATGAGTAATACAATATGAGTGAGTAAAGGGAGGGGATGAGTAATACAATATGAGTGAGTAAAGGGAGGGGATGAGTAATACAGTACGAGTGAGTAAAGGGAGGGGATGAGTAATACAGTATGAGTGAGTAAAGGGAGGGGATGAGTAATACAGTACAAATGAGTAAAGGGAGGGGATGAGTAATACAGTACGAGTGAGTAAAGGGAGGGAATGAGTAATACAGTACGAGTGAGTAAAGGGAGGGGATGCGTAATACAGTATGAGTGAGTAAAGGGAGGGGATGAGTAATACAATACGAGTGAGTAAAGGGAGGGGATGAGTAATACAGTACGAGTGAGTAAAGGGAGGGGATGAGTAATACAATACGAGTAAGTAAAGGGAGGGGATGAGTAATACAGTATGAGTGAGTAAAGGGAGGGGATGAGTAATACAGTACGAGTGAGTAAAGGGAGGGGATGAGTAATACAGTATGAGTGAGTAAAGGGAGGGGATGAGTAATACAGTACGAGTGAGTATAGGGAGGGGATGAGTAATACAGTACGAGTGAGTAAAGGGAGGGGAAGAGTAATACAATACGAGTGAGTAAAGGGAGGGGATGAGTAATACAGTACGAGTGAGTAAAGGGAGGGGATGAGTAATACAGTATGAGTGAGTAAAGAGAGGGGATGAGTAATACAGTATGAGTGAGTAAAGGAAGGGGATGAGTAATACAGGACGAGTGAGTAAAGGGAGGGGATGAGTAATACAATACGAGTGAGTAAAGGGAGGGGATGAGTAATACAGTACGAGTGAGTAAAGGGAGGGGATGAGTAATACAGTACGAGTGAGTAAAGGGAGGGGATGAGTAATACAGTACGAGTGAGTAAAGGGAGGGGATGAGTAATACAGTACGAGTGAGTAAAGGGAGGGGATGAGTAATACAGTACGAGTGAGTAAAGGGAGGGGATGAGTAATACAGTACGAGTGAGTAAAGGGAGGGGATGAGTAGTACAGTACGAGTGAGTAAAGGGAGGGGATGAGTAATACAGTACGAGTGAGTAAAGGGAGGGGATGAGTAATACAGTACGAGTGAGTAAAGGAAGGGGATGAGTAATACAGTACGAGTGAGTAAAGGGAGGGGATGAGTAGTACAGTACGAGTGAGTAAAGGGAGGGGATGAGTAATACAGTACGAGTGAGTAAAGGGAGGGGATGAGTAATACAGTACGAGTGAGTAAACAGACGAGTATAAAGGGGAGGAATGGTAAAATTGAGCTTGTGAGTAAAGGAGAGAGTATGAGGAGCAACATCGTAATCTGACAAGGGAGTGAGTAAGCAATTGAGCAATGAGGCAATTACCAGAAAAAAGGGCGAGTGATATAAATTAAGATTGTGGTTTGAGAGTCAAGAGCTAAGTGAGAGAATAAGATTGTGGTTTGAGAGTTAAGAGCTAAGTGAGAGAATAAGATTGTGGTTTGAGAGTCAAGAGCTAAGTGAGAGAATAAGATTGTGGTTTGAGAGTTAAGTGAGAGAATTAGTGATGTATGAGGGGGATGTAATTAAGAAGATAAATGAAGGAGTTGGGTACAGTGGTAAGTAATATAAATAAGGTTGTGAGTACAGAAACGAGTCTAAAAAGTTTAATAGAAGGGGTAAGAAACGAGACATGTGAGGAGGCGACTGTAAATAAGGAGATCAGTGAAAACATAAGCAGGAAACCAATGGGGTAGTGAGTATGGTAATAGAAGAAGTGTGTGTGTGAAGACAATTGCCGATATTAGATATGTGGGCTATGAGCGAAGAGTCTGCCATGAAGAACAACACAACAATACGACGAGAACCGGGGGAACATAGCAACGTCACCCAAGATGGCAATTAGTCCACACCCACACTGACTTATCCCCCCCCCCCCCCCCCCCCCCCCCCCCACCCCCCCCCCCCCCCACCCCCCCCCCCCCTCCCCCCCCCCCCCCCCCCCCCACCCCCACCACCACCATCATCACCACCACCACCACCACTACAACTTACACTTCTTTGCTGTAATGGGCTACTGGCTGGATTTTTGGTCTATTAATTAATTTCTTTGTTTTGCTTCCTCCCTAGACCTCCATCAAGCTTAGAAAAACACTCCCTAGACCCCCTTACAAGATAAATTTGTACATTTTTCGGTAGAAAAATTTCCCAGCCAAAGGCCGATTCCTCTTAGAATTACAGGCTCGCAGGAAAAAACGACACCTAAATTGCACGAAAGGTCTTAAACTTGACAACGAAATGGGGCGAAAAGTTTTAAAATCGACAAACTAACGGCACGAAAATCTTAAAACCTCAAAACTAATATGCTAAACATGAGGGAGAGGAGGGTCCCTAAAAAGCGAATACTACCCCCTTAATCCTAGCACAAAGCAGCATCCCACTCGCACCCTAATTGCCGCTTCTGTTCTTGATAATACAACACCATATTCCCCTTCCCCATCCTTTAACTGCCACCATAAACATTAACTATAGTCCATTCATTATAGGTAGGCCAAAAATATTGATCATTAACCTCTATAAGTCATAAACGACTAGAGTAATCGAGGTAATATTTCTACCATTAAGGAAGGGTCAGCCAGGGAATAGGTGTGGAAACTCACAGCCCATTTGCTCTAACCCTTTTTGAGTTACAGAGGGTAGGGATCGCGATGTCTGGCCTACCTATAATGAATGGACTATAGTAGTGTTATTTTGATCCTATACAACACAAACATACGCAACCATCAATCCAACTGACGTTTCTCTCTTTCATCCTACCTCTACCCAACTCCATCCCAACTGCCACTTGTTCTCCTTCACCCTACCAAAATACAGCTCCCTACCACCCAAATTACCATTAAAAGCCTTTATCCTACTTTGTTACAACCCCCTCCTGCTCCTTCGAACAAACATTTTACCCAGGTATAACTTTCACTGATGCTACACAAAATAGGCACTATCCAATCAAAATTCTAACTATCACTTTATTCCCTTGAAACTGCCATAACACAGCCACTTACCTACTCTCATCCGATCACTTCCATTATCACCGCCAACTACCATTTATTTGTTTTTAAACTACCCAACTGCCACCTTTTTCCTTCATCCTACCACGACAAATCCGCCCTAAACTCCAAACTCCTCTCTAACGTTCCGTATGACCACTTTCCTTGATCCTTGTGTGGTTGTGTTGTGGTAGGATCAAGCTAATAACCATTAACTACAGCATTACCTCTCTCCATATCCTACTACACCACGACTATCCCCCCTCTAATCACTACCATTATCACCACAAAAGGCAAATCCTTCCTCAATCTTACAACATAGCCAGCTAGCCTTCACCTCCTCCTACCACTACCACTACCACTACCCCCACTAACTGCCATTCCCTTCCTTGACCCTAACACAGCACAGCTATCCACAATTGTCCATTCTTGTCTTGATCCTGGAACATTATGACCTCCAATCAACCACCAAAACAATCAACGCAAACTTATATACTGTATATATATATATATATATATATTTGATGCTAGATCACTTCAACCTTCATTACAGATATACTACCATCTATTGATACTAACAACTTATGATTCAGTGAATTTATTGTAAATTAACATTATAAACTTTAGGTCCTTTGAATAATTACGTAAGGTGGGCGCTGTTGAATCCGTTGTTTTGGAAACCGGGTGCTAATAACTGTCTTTAAAGCGTAATGCATAAGTGCGCGGAATTTCGGTGTGAGTATCCTAGGTTCGAGTCCTTGGAGTGCCACATGTATTTGTTGATTTCATTATTTGAGTTTAGAAGTGAAGTTGGTTGGTGAAAAAATATAATAGAAAACACCACCTATAAATATTAGTATTTCATTATTATTATAATCATAATAATAATAATAATAATAATAATAATAATAATAATAATTATTATTATTAATAAGAAAAACACTGGTACTTTACACACCAACCATAATACTGCTACATCTAGTACTAGCCCAACTACTATGAACCAGTAAGCAATCTACCAGGGCTTCTGAGGCTTGTTCTGGCAACCTATTTATTATTTATTTTCTATTTTTTTTCTTCTCCACATAAATTAACATTCAGACAATTTAATATAATCACCAAACATAAATATTTTGAGTACTGTTTTATACGAGTAATGAAAAACATCTATCAGTTAGGGAACCAAATGGGATATGGCGGGTAGTAAGTTAGCCATTTCTAGCAGTTTTTTTTTCTTCTATATTCCAACTACTCCCTCTCGGGTATAGGCTGAGAGCCTGTACATTCAACTGTACATTCAACGGTGAAGCCTGTGAGGGCTCGTTCCAGTCTAGGGAGTGAGACATGTGAATTGTTTTGAGCTGCAACCAGCCACCGCCATCTTGCCTTTACAAGATGCACGGGCCCCGGTTGCCCACCCACGGCTCAAAGCAGCCCCATCTCTGAAGCTGCTTCGCCTTATGCACTTCACTGGCTCATCCCCTAGACTCGGACCCTCACTCTCAGAGCGCCCGCCACCTATTGAACAATTAACTCAAAAGGCATTGACCCCCTGGAGCCAATTTTGAATATGGGAATATTCATACAGTACTATTTAATCAGGGAACAATGAGTGTATATTGTTGACGTTTTGGTGGGCTTTGTGGTAATGCACTGATATTAAGTACAGCTTAAATTCCATCCCAATAATATTTTCCCATTGATACATCGGGATTCGAACCAGGGACCATTGGATTACCAGTCCAGTGGAATTATATACCTGTATATTTATATGTTGCAAAGTCAAAGGTACCCCAACTTGCCCAAGCAAGCAACCAGACAATTAGACAAACAGGAAGGCAAGCAGAATGACAGATATTTCAAAGGGTAAATATTACAAGCAACAATTACCATCACAACAAGCAGACCAACCACGCCACCAATAGACCCAAGATATTAAACCTACAACAAGGTAAATGCGGAACACAAATAAGTTTGGCTAGTAATTACGAGCACAATAACCACAATTACCACAGCGACCACAATAGCTGCAGCCGCCACCACTGCACGCAAGGACCAACACATACAGTATGTTCACCACCACCACCACCACCACCACAGCACTGGGTACCAACTTAATATATTATCCACCATTACCACCACTGCACACCATCCCTACCCTATATATTCTCCACCACTACCATCATCACTACACACTATCCTGACTAGATATTTTCCACCTCTACTTCCATCTGTGGCACAATGGTAGCGCGTTTGACTCACAATCGAAAGGTCCTCGGTTCGATTCCCGGGCAGGCCGAGACGGATGGGCCGTTTCTTTACACCCTTTGCCGCTGTTTACATAGCAGTAATCTATTTTCATTAATATTACTCCAACACCAAACATCTCCAATTAAATTAATGAAAGCATGTGATCCACCAGGATTCGAACCTCGGTTACCACACACAGATTGTTAAACACTCTTACCATTACACCATCAAGACAGTTAAAGGTTTATGCACAAGCCTATAACTTATTATCAATTCTCGAATACTGGATATTAATCTAATCATGCATATATTCCCAACTGCGCTATGGTAGCCTAATGATTAAGTGGGAGGAAAGAATATTCACGGGGCACAGATGATATAGACCGACCTCGCTACAAAATATCCCTGAACCTAATGCTAATCTATTTTTATTAATTTCACTCCAAGACCAAACACCTCCAATTAAATTAATGAAAGCATACGATCCACCGGCATTAGAACCTGAGTTACCACACACAGAACCCAGAGTTGGTGGAATTTGAGACATCCGGGGAAGTAAACTGTGGTAATCTGGATAACATGCAGTAGCTCTTGTGTACCAGGCTGGATAATTCACCCGAACTATCCACCAAAGGTTCCAGAACTTACAGGCTCAAAATATGATGTGTAGATGAGTACCGCTGCCATGTGTAGCCTAGCGTAAGCCCCCAATATTACTGTACAACTTCATCCGCTACTTCCAGCCATGATTAACAGATATTATGTCCTCCACTACTACTACCACCACTGCTTCATAACTAATTGAATTGTCACTATCATCGCTACACGTCACGACCATTATATTATATATCCACCACTACCATCACCATCACACCACTACACTACAATCACCACCACTGCACTACATGTACCGTATGTTCACCATTAGTACCATCACTACACGACACATACAATTTACCACGATAATAAGTAAAGAGTATAATATCAACCCACAAAAACTACAACTGTTGATGTTAGAGGAGTTGCACACAATGTCAACTAACAATTATTATCAGCTCGATATGCGTTTCCAAATTTCTTCTACGACTACCACCCACACTATATCCACAACCTATAAAGCTAGATAACCAGTTCACCACACACACACACACACACACACACCACACTCACTATACCACCATCAACAAAGGTTGACAATCAGCTGCACCATTCCCACGGCGGTCACTATCACCACACCCACACACACACACACACACACACACACACACACACACACACACACCACACTCACTATACCACCATCAACAAAGGTTCACAATCAGCTGCACCATTCCCACGGCTGTCACTATCACCACACACACACACACACACACACACCACACTCACTATACCACCATCAACAAAGGTTGACAATCAGCTGCACCATTCCCACGGCTGTCACTATCACCACACACATACACACACACACACACACCACACTCACTATACCACCATCAACAAAGGTTCACAATCAGCTGCACCATTCCCACGGCTGTCACTATCACCACACACACACACACACACTCACTATACCACCATCAACAAAGGTTCACAATCAGCTGCACCATTCCCACGGCTGTCACTATCACCACACACCACACACACACACACACACACACACCACACTTACTATACCACCATCAACAAAGGTTCACAATCAGCTGCACCATTCCCACGGCTCTCACTATCACCACACACACACACACACACACACACACACACACACATACACACACACACACACCACACTCACTATACCACCATCAACAAAGGTTCACAATCAGCTGCACCATTCCCACGGCTGTCACTATCACCACACACACACACACACCACACTCACTATACCACCATCAACAAAGGTTCACAATCAGCTGCACCATTCCCACGGCTGTCACTATCACCACACACACACACACACACACACACACACACCACACTCACTATACCACCATCAACAAAGGTTCACAATCAGCTGCACCATTCCCACGGCTGTCACTATCACCACACACACACACACCACACTCACTATACCACCATCAACAAAGGTTCACAATCAGCTGCACCATTCCCACGGCTGTCACTATCACCACACACACACCACACACACACACACACACACACACCACACTCACTATACCACCATCAACAAAGGTTCACAATCAGCTGCACCATTCCCACGGCTGTCACTATCACCACACACTACACACACACACACACACCCCACACTCACTATACCACCATCAACAAAGGTTCACAATCAGCTGCACCATTCCCACGGCTGTCACTATCACCACACACACACACACACACACACCACACTCACTATACCACCATCAACAAAGGTTCACAATCAGCTGCATCATTCCCACGGCTGTCACTATCACCACACACACACACACACACACACACACACACACACACCACACTCACTATACCACCATCAACAAAGGTTCACAATCAGCTGCACCATTCCCACGGCTGTCACTATCACCACACACCACCATACAACAGTAGCAGTACTATAAATTTCAGGTTTTGTTTTTCCACCCATTAAGCCTTCTGCCCAACTCACTCTCACTCTCTCTCATTCTATATATTTCCTTGCTTTATTTGTAAATGTCCGGCTTTGTATGTTATTGATTATATTTAAGTCTGAAAACTTATATTATCATTAATAAAGTTTTCCAGAATAATTATATTATAATTATCTTCCAGGTGAGTGGTTTGCTACTGATACTCCACCTTTTTACTCGCTATTTATCTACATCTCCCATCTACAACCCTTTTCTTAGTTCAATTTCCAGTCTTGCCATTTTCTCTCTTATTCCCGCTCTTCTTTATTTTGTTAACTTACCTTCAAATGATTTGCCCAACACCCAATTCCTACCTCGAAAACGTGTTCTTGTTTCACCTTATCGTGTGCCTCTGCTTTCTTATCTTAACACCTCTACACTGTTATTTCGTTATCTTGATATCCTGCATTATGATGACCAGACAACTTGACCAGCAGCTATCAACCAGTGCCACATCGACCAATAATGTTAGGCTAACTTACAATAAGTTAGGTTAGGACTTTAATTAGGTTTAGTTGGCACTGTATGGAATGGTCTACTAATTGGGTTTCCTGGAAATCCCTAAACTACTCTATAACCTGTCACCTCTCAATCTTACTCTTTGTTTTCTTCACTCTAAACTCTCCCACCCTCCCATTATACCTGTTCAATCCTAGCTATCCCTGCTGTCTCCTCACAGCTTCCAGTTCGATGACACATTAGTGCATATTATTCTGGCATTCATTACAAAATGTAATTCGGTTTGCGAAGGCTATTTATATGGGATATTTTAATGTCAGTTGATATAGTTTGGTGCCCCTTTGAATCTGTATTATTCGATCAAACAAAAACCGAACACAATTTGTTTTCGCTTCTCGGTAACGTGCCAGATCGCGCTGATATTTTAACGAACAGTATTTTAGTCAATATAAATATTGAGAATTCTAAATTCAAAACTGCCCGACCAAAGATGCTGAAGAAAGTTGCAGCAATAATCTTGCGCTACTGGCATTAACCTCTCTAATCAACACCCCGATCCCCTTCCAAAAACATAACAAAACATAAATAAATAAAAATAAATAATAATAATAATAATAATAATAATAATAATAAAATAGAATAAAGAGTAATACAACTAAATAAAGAAAAATAAAATATATATCTATCTATCTATCTATTGCCTGACGCCGTGATCCCCGAAGGGGTGGCCACGAACGAACCGCCCCCATGCACCTCTGTCCCCAGTCAGTCGACGCCCCTCCCCCCAACCAGCACCGCCTTCGTTCATGTAGTTCCTCACTCCATCCTTCCACCTCATATTCGGTGTACCTCTCCCCCTCTGTCCCTCCACCTCGCTCTCGTACACCCTCTTAGTCATTCTCTCGCTTTCCATACGTTCCATATGGCCGAACCATCTCAAGTTGTTCCTTTTCACACTTTCCAGCACATCTACCTCCACACCACACCTCCTTCTTACTTCCTCATTAGTCTGTCTATCCCTCCATGTAACTCCGCACGCACTCCTTAAGTAATTCATTTCCACTGCTCTCACTCTTGGTCTGAGTCTCTCAACCAACGTCCATGCTTCGCTTCCGTAAGTCAGTGTCGGGATTACCACACTGTCATGCAAGGACTTTTTCACTTCCATACTGACCACCCTATTTCTTGTTACTGCTTTTAGCGTTCCTACAACCCTCTTCCCCTGTTGTACCCTCTCCCGCACCTCTTCATCCATAGTCCCATCTTTACTCAACACACTGCCCAGATACTTAAAAGAGTTGACGATCTCCATAGCCTGACCGTTCAGCTTCACCTCACACTCTGTGACTTCACCCCTTTCGAAGACCATAACCTTGCTCTTCCCCGTATTTACCTTCAAATTCCGTTTTTCGCACACTGTTCCAAACTCATTTACCAGACCCTGCAACTCCCATTCATTATCACTCATCAGAACTGTATCATCCGCAAACAGCAGTATAGGTAGCTTCCACTCAATTCCCTCCCTTTTCAGCGATACACCAACATCCACTGTTCTTGATAGTATTTCTTTCATAACTCCATCCATATATACAGTAAACAACCACGGGGACATCACACACCCCTGTTTCAAACCAACATTCAGGTCAAAGAACTCGCTCTGCTCACTCTCCACACGTACTGCCACCTTTGCACCCTCATACATGCTCTTCACTGCTTTCAGCAACTTGCCCTCTACTCCGTATATTCTTAGTACTTTCCACAAACCTTCTCTATCCACTCTGTCATAGGCCTTCTCCAAATCCATAAAGGCAACATACACCTTTTGTTTCTTCTCCAGATACTTCTCCACAACACAATTCAGGGTAAAAATCTGATCTACACATCCTCTTCCCTTCCTAAAACCTCCCTGCTCGTCGCCTATCCATTTCTCCGTTCTCACTCTCACTCTCTCAATCACTACCCTACTGTATACCTTCCCTACTATGCTTAGAAGACATATTCCTCGGTGGTTACCACACACTCCTCTTTCCCCTTTGCCCTTATATAGGGGGACTATTATGCCAGTCTTCCAGTCATCGGGTGCACTCCCCTTCTCCCATGCTAGTTTGCACATTTTCCATACCCATTCTATCACTATCTCACCACCATACCTCAACATTTCCCCACACACTCCATAATATAAACTAAAAATCATGTAATTTACTGTCGCCCAACACTTGATTTATAAGGCTGGTTATGTTGACTTCCTTCCTCCCTCCGCCATTGTATCTCCCTTTTATACTTTTCCAGCACCTCATCCCTCCATGTTTTGTTTTAAATCCTTGCTAGTACATTTTACAATCTATACAATGTTACCTTTGCCTCTTCTCCTTCAACCCATCTACCTAATTTCCTACATCATTTTATATCACTAATGTTCGCTTTTCTTCGTCTCATTGCTTTATTTGATTTGTGTCTCATTTCCTTTCCTCAATTTTTTTTAACTCGCATTCGCCCTAAACTACAAAAAAAAAAAAAAAAATGGCGTTCACCCTTTTCCTTCGCACATCCTGTCCAATCATTCATTCTATGTATATGATTCTTACTGGTACGTGTTCTCCTGTTTCTATCATTCTTCCACGAGGTCCCTCCCACCCACGCACACATCATATACTGTATATATATATGAACTATCACAAAGTACACACACGCTCTCTAACCATGCATTTTTATATTTGATATTCTATATACACTATCTATGGGGTCCTCAATTATCTTACAGAATATTTTCTTCAATCCCCTATACTACAATCTATCCTTTCTCCACTTTGGCCTCACATCTCTGTTCTTCCTCTCATCTAGGCTCTTCTCTTGGTCTAGCGGCTCTACCCTTTCATCCCTGCTCCCCCTTCCCATTCCATTCTAGCACCTTCTAAATTTACAACCTATATTATTTGTTAGTATAGTTTTTATGTTATTTCCACCGCCAACGAAGTTGGACGGAGGTTATACTTTTGCCTCCGTTGTCTGTCCGTGTGTTTGTTTGTTTGTAAACAAGATATCTCACAACGTTATGAACCAATGTTCACGAAATTAATGGGCAGATAGTATATGCGCTAAGGAAGAAGTAATTTAATTTAGGAGGCGATCTATAAGTTATGAACCCCTTTTCACGAATTTTCGTGAGCAGATAGGATATGCGCCAAGGAAGAAGTTATTCAATTTAGTAGGCGATTCGGATCATTGTATTATGTTGCAATGGTATAATTATTGTGCATTACGCTTATTTTGTGACAAAGCCCGAGTAGGAGGTATGCGCTCTACCGAGTGTCCCTCTAGTTCTTAAAATTATTCATGTGTCTCTTGTGTTGATGGCCTATTGCCGAATACTCAAAACAATTAAGTACTTAACAACCTTTTAAGACCATCGTTTCGTAAAAGCCAACATCATAAGTCATGAGCCAGCAATACTCAAACAATGTTATGACTGGATATAATAGCCTAACCTATGACTGCATTATCATACTCAGAGATGAACAGTTATGACGTTGAAAACACGTACCGGTAACAAGCTGTTAGGTGATTGGTAACAAGTCTGTCACTACGTCATAACTTTATAACACGTACCGGTAACAAGCTGTTAGGTGATTGGTAACAAGTCTGTCACTACGTCATAACTTTATAACACGTACCGGTAACAAGCTGTTAGGTGATTGGTAACAAGTCTGTCACTACGTCATAACTTTATAACACGTACCGGTAACAAGCTGTTAGGTGATTGGTAACAAGTCTGTCACTACGTCATAACTTTATAACACGTACCGGTAACAAGCTGTTAGGTGATTGGTAACAAGTCTGTCACTACGTCATAACTTTATAACACGTACCGGTAACAAGCTGTTAGGTGATTGGTAACAAGTCTGAGTCTGTCACTACGTCATAACTTTATAACACGTACCGGTAACAAGCTGTTAGGTGATTGGTAACAAGTCTGTCACTACGTCATAACTTTATAACACGTACCGGTAACAAGCTGTTAGGTGATTGGTAACAAGTCTGTCACTACGTCATAACTTTATAACACGTACCGGTAACAAGCTGTTAGGTGATTGGTAACAAGTCTGTCACTACGTCATAACTTTATAACACGTACCGGTAACAAGCTGTTAGGTGATTGGTAACAAGTCTGTCACTACGTCATAACTTTATAACACGTACCGGTAACAAGCTGTTAGGTGATTGGTAACAAGTCTGTCACTACGTCATAACTTTATAACACGTACCGGTAACAAGCTGTTAGGTGATTGGTAACAAGTCTGTCACTACGTCATAACTTTATAACACGTACCGGTAACAAGCTGTTAGGTGATTGGTAACAAGTCTGTCACTACGTCATAACTTTATAACACGTACCGGTAACAAGCTGTTAGGTGATTGGTAACAAGTCTGTCACTACGTCATAACTTTATAACACGTACCGGTAACAAGCTGTTAGGTGATTGGTAACAAGTCTGTCACTACGTCATAACTTTATAACACGTACCGGTAACAAGCTGTTAGGTGATTGGTAACAAGTCTGTCACTACGTCATAACTTTATAACACGTACCGGTAACAAGTCTGTCACTACGTCATAACTTTATAACACGTACCGGTAACAAGCTGTTAGGTGATTGGTAACAAGTCTGTCACTACGTCATAACTTTATAACCCCGGTTGAGTATACGGATCAGATTCCTTGTTTATTCGCATCAATTGTTTGCCGGTATAAGACGGCACATATTCATGCCAAAATGTTCATCATGCCAACAAGATTTGTTGCCCAATACTGACGTCACAAATTCTGAATGTATCATATTATATCATTATCCATGCTGCGAAATGATGGTAACAGAGGGGAGAGGTATTTCTTGAGCGTTTATGAGGCTAGGGTATTGCAGACTTTTGAAGAACTATAATATCTTCAAAATCTCCCGTTGCTTTCTCGGAGACCCAGGCTTCTCTAGTTCACAGTTACAAGGTCTACTAACTTAGCTAGGCCTTCCCTGGTCTGTCTGTCTTTCTCTCTATAGCTATTCATATTAATTAGGCCAAAATCCTGACTAGTAACCTCTATAACTAAATAATGACTAACTAATAAATTCAATATATTTACTATTAGGGGAACGTCAGCCAGGAAATAGGTGTGGTAATTTACATCCCATTTGCTCTAGCCCTTTTTGAGTTACAGACGTTATGGGTCAATATTTTTGGCATGAAAAGACTATAGTTTCTACTTTTGTTTATTTGAATATATTTCTGGTCTCAATATTCTTATTCGGTGATGGACTGTTCTTTCATATACCTTGTTCATTTATGTTGGTATTTATTATTGTTATGCTGAGATATAAAAAGGAAAGCAGCCCGTAAGTCCCCACCAGCCCCACTTCAGCATAACCATACCTGGGTGGGAGAGGACTACACAACATCTACAGCAGAATTTCCCACCCCCTATCCTGGGACCTGAGAATCTTTTGCTGGAGACCCCAAATGGGCCTGGGTCTCGAGACGGCCACCCCCAGCTATGGGGTATGTGCCTGTGTATATACATACATACATACATATATACCTGTTGCAGTAAGGCGACTAAAAGGGGCTTGCCAGATCATCGGCCGACTGTCTTTCAGAACCGCGACAGAAACGAACTGTCTTAAAATTATCCTTAAAATGTAGTCTACGCTCCAACTTTGGTCCCTTCTGAACAATGGCGAATAGATGCCACCCCAACACTTAGCAGTGGTGGTAAGGTTGTCAGGGGTCCACAGCATTTTGTAGTGAGGGCAAAATGCGTCCTCTGTACACCCTCCCCAATGCGGTCCAACCTTCGGTGCGCCTGGATCTGGTTACAAGTTGCTTGCATCTTGATTGCTAGGTTCATCAGTGCTGTGATTGATGCCTCCAAAAACAGGATAGCGTAGACAGCGTGGGAGCCTGACCAGGTTGTCGGAGGTGTTATGAAGGGCTGGCTATGAGTCATTAGTCAGCTGGGTGCTACACAACAACAAACACTAGACCCATCACCCAAACAACCAACACATGTGATGGCTAAACAAATAGTCACCAAAGAAGATGCCATAGTGTCCCCAACCATCCCATATTCTCTCTCCCACACAGGTGTGGACAGCGATGTCAAAGCTCCGTCCCCCACCTTCTAAAGGTGGCAGCCTACCTGTCAGCTCACCTGCTTCCTGGAGAGGGAAATTACCTGCCCACACTGGACCAGGGGAAAAAAGGCATAAGGGTAGCTTTAGTCTAAGGAGTAAGGCTCCTTTTACACCCAAGGCCTCCACACCTAAGAAGCACACAAAATCCACCGAGACACAAATGCTGCAGCTGTTTGGCAGGTCACCAGTATCAGTCTCATCTGCCCCTGCCTCACCTGAGTTCAGCAACACTTATTCAGGGAAGCCCTCATTCAGCAATCCTTGCGAGACACCTAAAAAGTTCAGCAACCCTTGCCCAGTTACCCTCAAGAAACATAACAAAGTCAAGAAGAAGAAATAGAAAATCCCACAAGCAGAGGTCCTCATGCCAGACACCAGAAGAAGTGAGACCTTGACCTCCCTGAGACCTCGGGGAAACATATGTAATAATTGACGCATATTATACAAGAGTAAAATTGTCTCTCATTTTATATTAAAGTCCTCCAAACAACATTAACACACTACCCTAATTTATCTTGTGAGAACCACCTATAAATCCTTTCTTTATTCATACTCGGCCCACATTCATAATTATACTCGACACAAATCCTTCTCTCGGGTTCTACTGATCTTTTGAATATATACTGTATATTGTTACAACCCATATGCACTCCCTTGATTTTTTGGTTGTATTGTTTGAATTGTAATCACCACATAATATATAATCTGAAAATAAACCATATACACCGAATCCCATGTATCTTATCTATTCTTAGTTTCCCAGCTAAAATAGGACTGCATGCTCATACAGATTTTTTTTTTTTCCCTATGTCTCAACCCAGGGACTGTAAGCTGTTCCGTAGCCTGTAGCTCTTATGAAGCCCCGAGATTATCGATTGAAGCTTCGAGATGTTGGGTGCTTCATATCTGTTGCACTAGATGATCACAGTGGAGCTTCAAGGTGTTGGTTGCTTCCTTTCTGCCAAGCTACTATGGGTTTCAGAGGCCGTGTTACATCGATTTTCGGGAATAACTTATCAGTATGATATTTTGACGCAGCTTTTTTCACCCCGTGCCCTAATTTTCGTCAATATAGTGCATTACCAAAAGTGTAGAAATAAGCCACTTGTCCCTGTTTCATAAGGTTAAAGTCACACATTAATGACTAAGAAACAGACAAGACTACCGTGGCTTAGCTGTGAGAACCACCAAACCATTATTGCTCCTCCATCAAACACGGTAGTTATCAGCCACCACCCAACCCTACTATGGCCTTTAAATTCAAGTTATCTGTTAATATCAAGTATAAATATACAACAAATATGTATTTTTGTATAATTTTATTGTGATATTGACAGATAACTTGAATTTAAAGACCATAGTAGGGTTGGGTGGTGGCTGATAACTACCGTGTTTGATGGAGGAGCAATAATGGTTTGGTAGTTATCACAGTAAAGCCACGGTAGCCTTGTCCGTTTGTTAGTCATTAATGTGTGACTTTAACCTCATGACACAGGGACAAGTGGCTTATTTCTACACTTTTGGTAATGCACTATATTGACGAAAATTAGGGCACGGTGTGAACAAAGCTGTGTCAAAATATCATACTGATCCAATTGTTTGTTAATAAGTTATTCCCGAAAAACGATGTAACACGGCCTCTGAAACTCATAGTAGATAACGACACCTTGTTTACAAATGTCACTTGATATGGAGAGAGCAGCTATACAGTCGTTCACAGCATCTTCGAATATGGTCGGGCATCTTCTATGCTATGAACTGGTGACGATATAAGGGGTGTTTTCTTGACGTGTCGGCATAATCAGGATATTTGTAGAACAGCAGGAACGATCAGATCACCTCAGAAAAACCCCTGACGTTGTTGTCGTTCCCTAAGCTGCCTGGCCGAACAGCCCCGAGTCCCTAAGGAAGGCCATGGCCACGGTCGGGCTTTCCCACAGAGCTCTCAATGAGTGTAGATTATGTTGTTGGTGTAAGTGATTGTGTGAAATGCAGTCTTCTAGGATGTGTCCAATGGTATGATCCTTTATATCAGACCGCAATCCCATTCATATAGCCAACCTTCAACACAACCTCCCCTATTTTATAATACTCCGTAGGTAGCATATGTTCCTCGGAAAAACATTGTAATGGCTAATGAGATGCTATAGAGCAAATATGCATAAGCGGAGCTATAGTTTTTCCTCTGTTTTGTTCAATCTCTCTCTCTCTCTCTCTCTCTCTCTCTCTCTCTCTCTCTCTCTCTCTCTCTCTCTCTCTCTCTCTCTCTCTCTCTCTCTCTCTCTCTCTTATTAGTGGAAGATAGCCAACGTAACACCGATATTCAAAAAAGGCAGCAAATCCCTACCCAGTAACTATCGTCCAATTAGCTTAACCTCAGTTGTATGTAAAATGCTAGAAACGGTCATAAGAGACAGACTCGTAAATCACTTAGAGGAAAATAACATACTTAAAGATACTCAACACGGCTTTCGTAAAAAACGTTCCTGTTTAACAAACCTCTTAGACTCTTCCACGATATCCTCAACCTCTACGATGAGAATAAAGCTGTAGATATTATATACCTTGATTTCCAAAAGGCCTTTGACAAATTCCCACAAACGTTTACTGCTAAAACTAAAAGCGCATGGAATACAAGACGGTGTGTTGAAATGGATAGAAAATTGGCTCAGCGACAGAAAGCAAAGAGTAGTCATACACGGTAAGGCATCTAAATGGACCAATGTAAGTAGCGGGGTACCCCAGGGATCGGTACTAGGACCATTCTCTTTCTAATTTACATCAACGACATAGATGAGGGTCTCACCTGTACAATCTCAAAATTTGCTGACGATACAAAAATTGCAAATAGCGTACTCTCAAAAGATCAAGTTGACGATATGCAACACAATCTAGATAAATTGTCACATTGGGCCCAAATTTGGCAAATTAGTTTCAATGCGGATAAATGTAAAGTACTACATGTCGGATACCTAAATGAGAAAGCAAACTATTCGATGAATGGCACTCAGCTTAAGAATGTAAATAGAGAAACCGATCTGGGAGTAACAATATCGAGTAACCTAAAACCGAGTCAAAAATGTTCAGAAGTTGTTAAGAAGGCAAACAAAATAATTGGCTTTATAGGCAGGTCATTTGAGCATAAATCCAAAGAAGTTATCCTAACCCTTTACAATTCCTTAGTCCGCCCTCTTCTGGACATACTGCGTTCAATCCTGGTGCCCTTATTACCAAAAAGATATAAACAAGCTAGAAAGAGTTCAACGTAAGGTTACCAAAATGATACCTAGCCTAAAGAACAAACCATACGAAGAGCGTCTTAGAGAATTAAATCTATTTCCTTTAACCCAGCGCAGATTAAGAGGTAACTTAATTCAAGTGTTCAAAATCATCAAAGGCATCGACAATATGAACTGTAGTAAGTACTTCACTATCGACCAATCTAATTACACGCGGGGAAACGGTTGCAAAATTATTGGTAAATCTTTTAACTCACACGAATCTAAGAATTTCTTCTTCAATCGAGTTGTCAACTTGTGGAATGGGCTTCCCCGAGACGTTATAGACTGCAGCACCGTTGATTCATTTAAACTCCGCCTAGACAAATATCTCGCATCAAACCCGCGACTGACTTCGTTTGTAAATGAATAACTTTATTTTATCCCCCTCTCAGTTACTAACCCATCTGTCCCCTACTAACTTCCTAATCCTGCACACGTTAGTTCCAGGGCAGTAGTTCCCTTTCCAATGTTCCCTTACCCACTCTAAACCACTGTTTGGACACTTCATCCTCAGTGTTTTGGAGGACAAGCAGCCTAAAAGGGTCACTAGACCTTTTGTTGCTTGATTTTCTTTGTACTCCTGTGTATTCTCACTCTCTCTCTCAGCATTATTATTACCAACAACAATCGCCATGGACAGAACAGAAACTATTCCCTTGTAACCCCTTTTGGACTTCTCTATTTCAACCACACATACAGAGATAGATAGATAGATAGATAGACAGACAAAGAGAAAGAGAGCCGGCTAATGTGCTTTAGTTCCCTGCTCAGGTCCCCCCATTACCTGGCTTTATTCACGTGGACGACTATCTCAGCCTCTCTACAACAGCCAGCCAGCCAGCCAGCCAGCCAGCCTCTCTCTCTCTCTCTCTCTCTCTCTCTCTCTCTCTCTCTCTCTCTCTCTCTCTCTCTCTCTCTCTCTCGCTCATCGTCTCTCATTCTCTCTCTCCTCTCTCTCTCTCTCTCTCTCTCTCTTCTCCTCTTCTCCATCTCTCTCTCTCATCTCTCCTCTCTCTCTCTTCTCCTCTCTCTCTCTCTCTCTCTCTCTCTCTCTCTCTCTCTCTCTCTCCTCTCCTCAACCTCCACTCTCTCTCCTCACTCTCTCTCTCTCTCCTCACCTACCTCTCTCTCTCTCTCTCTCTCATCCTCTTCGATCTCTCGTCTCTCTCGCCTCCTCTCTCTCTCTCTCTCTATCTATCTAGCCCTCTCTCTCTCTCTCTCTCTCTCTCCTCCTCTCTTCTCTCCTCTCTCTCTCTCTCTCATCTCTCTTCCTCTCTCCTCTCTCTCTCATTAGCTTAACTTCCGTTATTGTAAAACTAATTAGAATCAATTATAAGATACGAACTTGTACTTTTCCATAGAGAATAATAATCTAATTAATAATAATCTCCACGGCTTCAGAGCAAAAAAATCATGGCCTAACGAACCTTATCGAATTTTATGACAACCTATTTTGATTAAATGATTTTACCAAAAATCTTGATATAGTGTTACTTGGACTTCCAGAAGGCATTCGACAAGGTCCCTCATAATAAATTACTTCATAAGGTCGCGAATCTAGGAATACAAGGCAACACACTTAATTGGATAAGGAATTGGTTCTCGAAAGAAAACAAAGGAGTAATTATTAATGGCGTTGAATCCGAATGGACTCCGGTGACTAGTGGATTCCCACAGGGTTCAGTTTCTGGGCCCATTATTATTCATACTATATATTCATTATTTATACAACGGCATTAATAATATAATTTCCAAATTCGCCGATGACACTAAAATAGGAAATGCAATAATATCAGAAAGCGATAGAAGTAGCCTGCAATCCGATTTTAACAAGATGTCAGAGTGGTCAGAAAATTGGCAGATGCCCTTTAACGTAAAACAAATGCCTGATACTACAAATAGGTTCCCGAAACAACAAATACAAATACCATATGAATGGAGAAAAGATAAAGAGCGTAATCACAGCATAAAAGACCTAGGAGTGCTTATCCCATGAAAATCTCAAATCTACCAGCCCAATGCACCGCAGTCATCTAACAAAGCAAATGGAGCGCTAGGTTTTTCATTAAATGAAATTTTCATTGTCATAGTAAAGACATAGTTTTTGTACCACTATATAAAAGTATGGTGAGGCCACATCTGGAGTATGCTTGTGCGTTTTTGGTCTCCCTACTTAAAAGAAAAGACATAGAGAAACTAGAATCCTTTCAGCGTAGATCAAACAAAGTTAATCCCTTCCCTTAGAAATAAGCCATACAATGAGAGATCTAAGAGAACTCGACCTGTGTTCGCTTAAGACACGGAGAATAAGGAGACAGCTGATAGAGTGTTTTAAGATCCTACAAGGCGTTAGTAACGTAAATTCTAATAATCTATTTCAGATAGCCCAAGAAGGTGTCCACAAGAGGAAACAAATTAAAACTAACAGCCAGGCAAGCGACCCTAGACATAACTAAAAATTTCTTCACGCCCAGTATTATTAATGAGTGGAATAACGCTCCCTAATTGAAGTTATTTACATTGACTCGTATATACACATTTAAAAAAAGGTTAGACACATATCACAGAAAAGTTGGTCTGCAGTAGAAGCTGATCACTGATAAGAGAACCTTGCGGAAATGCCAACGTGTTCAGTTGGAAAAAAAAAAAAAAAAAAAAAAAAAAAAAAACAATTGAAGTTGTGCATTCCGTTTTCATTTCCATTTCTAACTAGGCTATAAATTCCTTCCGGCGATTTCCAAGCCCTACAAGGTTATTCACTTCGAACTGTATTCATGTACGGCAAATTGCCGGAGTGAGTCGTAGGGTGGTTAGAGAGCCTTCATCTTTGCTATCCTGTCCCTTCCACTTTCTCTTAGGGTTGCTATCTCTATTGTGATCGAGTCCTGGTCACCTCGTAGGGATCGTAAGATCTGTATGGCCAGTGTATCTATGTAAATCTATGTAAATCTCTCTCTCTCTTTCTCTCTCTCTCTCTCTCTCTCTCTCTCGTAATAGTTTCAGTACCATGGCGACCTTCTTAATGTTATGTTATTATTAGAAGAGTGAATTTAGCTTAGTAAACACCAGAGGGAATCAAAAGGTTAATCCCTTCAGCATGATGGCGTTATTATAATTGTATCATGACTAACACTAGACAACTTTACTCAGCTTAGGAAGGATAGAGATAAAGATGATGTTAATTACCTTCTTTAATAAAATAACTTGATATACAGCACCGTATTGAAAGCCAAAATCAAACTTGTAAAGGCGCTTCATGCTGAAGTGATTAATCAAAGTCAGCGGTTTTCCCTTTGATTCCTAGAAGTCCTTCCTATGGATATTAAAATAGCTCTATATTCGTCACGATAATGGAAGCTTCTAAACTTAAACCTTATAAGAATTTAGACACCAAAAGTAATCTACAAATGCAAAATAATTCTGAAATTATATCTGACAAAAACCGTGATGTAAGTTGGCAGACAGCGGTTGTTTGATTCCGGTTTTATACACTTTCTTTATTCTCAGCTAAACTCACATTTCAGCTCGTGTTGCTTACTTTTCTCTTAACGTTGGCAAGGCAGTTACTCATTAAAATACTCTGATGTAGCACATTTACGCAATTACAGACAGCAGGATATTCAGGTCACGTAATACCATTTATTAAAAACTAAAGCCAGTAAACGTACAACAATCTATAGAGTCTATGATGGATAAGAAAATACATATTTCGTAAAATGAATATATTTGGATAATGACAACAATCAGTACCCGTATAAGTCAGACTGTCAGAACTTGCACAATACATGAACTATTGTGAATATTAAGCGATATTTAAAAGTAAACATGAATGGTTACGTTAAATATAAGCGAAGCATCGGAAACTAGAAAGGCACTCGGTAGAGCGCTTATCTCCGCCTACGCTGGCTGGTTCTTTACTATTAAATCATAGGCCTAAATTTTCTTCTGGATCTGGGTTTCTGGATATGATCCGGATCGCCTCCTAAATTAAATAAGCTTGTCCTTGGCGCATATCCTATCTGCCCACCAAATTTCGTGAACATCTCCGGATCCCCTGCTACACAAAATCGCTTCTTTCTTGGCGCATATCCAATCTGCTCACCCAATTTCGTGAAAATCTGATCATAACTTTGTGATATACCTTGTTTGCAAACAAACAAGCAGAGACAAAAACATAACATCCGTCCAACTTCGTTGACGGAGGTAATATACAGTATGTAATCTGTTGTAGCATGTAATCAAAGGTAAGCTAGCAAGTCCAATATGGATGGAAAGAGACAATTATGTAGAGTGTATATAAATGACAGTAACAAAGATAAACAAAGGAAAGGAGAGTACTTTAATGCCAGCTATATAGTTAAATAACAAAGGAAACTGTTGGCGTTACACTCCAATTAAAAGCATGCAAAAAAGAAAAACATGGTGTACAACAAATGCAATTACAAGTAAAATAAAGTTAAACCAGAAAGCCACTGTTCGAGAAAGAATGTCATTAAAAGTGTTGGAGAAAGTAAGAAAGGTAGGCGGGGGGAGTTAACTCTGCTCATTATCTCCACAGTAATCAATTATAATTATACACTGCTCTCACTCTCCTTCGTGCAACAATCGCCCTTTCAATCTCTTTC